>MU685602.1:0-25405 GCA_026770625.1 Nicotiana glauca
AAAATTTTAGTTTGCTTTAGGATTGGCCTTTTAATAATATGAGATGAGCCTCGCCAAATAAAAATACACAATTGCAGGGCCCTCATTAATTATTTACTAAAATACTTAGTATACGGGATAGGCCGTTTAGCGAATTTCACAGCCTTCCCAAAAGATAATAATATGTTAGCTGTTTTAGGCGCGATTCTTTAATAATATTACTTTCCTAATACGGGCGTGCATTTCATGCAACCTAAATCCAAATTCGAAAACGTCGAATGAGAATATGCCAAGGATCCGGGTGCATTTCATGTGACGTGATCCGAAAATATGTCCTTAAATGACGTTCACTTTCTTAAAATAAAATAATTTGACAAAAAGCGGTAATTAATTCTAAAAATGCACAAATAGGATAATATGTATTAAAATCAAATATTTTAGCCAAAAAATGACAGTTGAGCGACCGTGCTAGAACCACGGAACTCGGGAATGCCTAACACCTTCTCCCGGATTAACAGAATTCCTTACTCGGATTTCTGGTTCGCGACTGCTAAACGGAGTCAAACCCTTCCTCGATTTGGGATTCAAAAATGGTTACTTGGGACACCATAAATCTTCCAAGTGGCGACTCTGATTTCTTAAATAAAAAATGAATCCCGTTTCGATTGTCCTTAAAATGGAAAAACTCCTTTATTACTATATCTCTTCCCGGGGTGTAGTAAAGGCCGATGACTAACCTTCTGAAAAAGGAGGTGTGACACTAATTTGGTGTGTCCTGCTTCCTATTTTCTAAGGAAAGACTGTAGTAGTGCGGGAGTTAGGTAATTCCTTCCAGAGTTCAATTTCCTGTTTGTGTTGTGTTCGAATTGGTGGCCTATTGGCACATTGTGGCATCATATGGGACTTGTGATCACATTCGGAGTGGCTTATTGCCGAGCAGTTCGTACTGGGTAAGATGAGATTGTGGGATTTAGGATCGGTGCAATCTGATTATATGAAGTATATTAAGGAGCGAAGATCATTATTTGGTTCAGAATGTGGTAATGTTTCATGTCAGAAGTATAGACTCGATGGTTGGTTGACTCGGCAGTTGATTATGAATTTCGGCATCTCATTCATCGTGGCGGTATTGTAATAGTTAGAGTAAGATGTATGTAGGTCATGAGGTGCAATGGGAGCATCAGATTCGTGGAATTTCGATTAATTCAAACAGAAATGTTATTGTGGTCCTTGAGTAAAGTGATGCAGAGTGTGAATTCAGCAGAGTTATGCAGTCATGTTTGAGCAACGTATAGTGATTGATACGGTGATCGTATGTTGGAAACAGGCCTGGAATAGAGTTCCGGATGTTGGAATTGGGCTCTAAGGCTTATTTGCTTGAAAAAAAGGGGAATATCTTCAGAATTTATCGAGCCAATGTGCTCAGCTAAGTTGTGGTAGCACGGGGAGGTTCATGAGAAGTTAAACATCAATTTCAGACTACTTTAGTATAGTTCTTAGCGCATTCGAGGACGAACGTATGTTTAAGTGGGAGAGAATGTAACAACCCGACCGGTCGCTTTGAGCTATAGCGCGTCGTTCAGCAGTCTTAGGCAAAGAGCAGCTTCATTTCAGGTATATTGACTTGTTCGCATGATCGAAATTTAAATTCAGGAAGATCGGAGTTAAACTTAAATGAAAATTCTCATTTGAGAAGCTTAAAGTTGAAAGAATGAACTAGGATTGGATTTTTGAGTAAACGACCTCGGAATCGGGATCTGAAGGTTCCAACAGGTTCGTATGATGATATCGGACTTGGGGGTATGCCCGGTTCGGGTTTTTGATAACCCAGGAGCGTTTTGGCGCCTATTGTGGAAGTTAGCATTTTAGAAGAAATTTCATAAGTTTGGTTTGAAGTGCATTTCGGTGTTATCAATGTCCGTTTGGAATTCCGAGACTGGGAGTAGCTCCGTATGGTGATTCTGGAGTTGGGAGCGCGATCGAAAGTGAATTCGGAGGTCCGTAAGCCATTTTGAAGCCATTTGGCTAAGGAGAGAAATTTGAAGGTTTTTGAGGAGTTTGACCGGAGGTTGACTTTTTGATATCGGGGTTGAAATCCAATTTTCGGAAGTTGGAGTAGGTTCTTAATGTCAAATATGACTTGTGTGCAAAATTTGAGGTCAATCGGACGTGATTTGATAGGTTTAAGCATCGAAAATAGAAGTTGAAAAGTTCAAATTCATAAAGCTTGAATCGGGGTGTGATTCTTAGTTTCAGCGTTGTTTGATGTGATTTGAGGCCTCGAGCAGGTCCGTAATGTATTTTGGGATTGGTTGGTATGATTGGTTGGGGTCCCGGGGGCCTCAGTTGGATTCCGGGTGGTTAACGGATCGAAAATGGATTTTTGGAAATAGCTGAGTTGCTGGTTGCTGGTATTTCCGCTTCTGCGGAGATGGGACCACAGAAGCGGCCCCGCAGAAGCGTGAAAGAAGCCGCAGAAGCGGTTAGGAGGGAGGCAGCCCAGGACCGTAGAAGCTGCCCTCTATCCGCAAAAGCGGAACCGCAAAAGCGGTTAAGCTATCGCAGAAGCAAAAAAGGGCTGGAGCCCAGGGACCGCAGAAGCGGGATCGCGGAAGCGGGATTTTTCCGCAGAAGCGGAAATCCCTGGAGGCAGAATACCATTTTAAAGTCGGGAATTGGCCATTTCTATCATATTTCTCTTGGCTTGGGGCGATTTTTGGGAGCTTCAAGAGAGGATCTTCATCAACAATATTAAGGTAAGTTATTCCTACCTATTGTGAGTTGAATACATTGATTATGTATGGATTTTAGTATGAAAATGGGTGGAAAATTGAGGGTTAGAGGAAGACCTAGAAATATTGTGTTCTTGGAATTTAGCCATGATTTTGAGTATGAAATTAAGAGAAAATTGTATACTTGAGTTCCTAAGGTCATGGGTAACCTTTATCTTCGAGATATTTCGGATTCCGGGCACGTGGGCCCGAGGGCATGTCACACCACCTTTTTTCGCTACTACACCCCGTGAAGGATATAATAAAAGGAGTTTTTCCAATTAAAGGACAATCGAAACGGAATTCATTTTATTAAAGATTCAGAGTCGCCACTTGGGAGATTTATGGTGTCCCAAGTCACCGGTTTGAATCCCGAATCGAGGAAAGGGTTTGACTCTGTTTAACAGTCACGAACCAGAAATTTCGTGGTTCTAGCACGGTCGCTCAACTGTTACATTTGGCTAGAATCTGATTTAATACATGTCAACCTATGGTGTAATTTTGGAATGATCTACCGCTTTTAGTCAATTATTAAGAAAGTGAACGTCGTTTGAGAACGTATTTTTGGATCACGTCACATGAAATGCACCCGGATCCTCGACACATTCTTATTCAACGTTTTGGGATTTGGATTTGGGTCGCATGAAATGCACACCCGTATTTAAGAAGGTAAAATTATTAAATCGCGCCTAAAGTGGCTAGCATGTGATTATCTTTGGGGAAGGCCGTGAAATTTGCTAAACAGCCCGCCCGAATTCTAAGCGTGTTTCAATTGAGTATTTAATGAGGGCCCCGCCATTTATGTGTTTTGTTTGGCGAGGCTCGTCTCATTTTTATTTAAAGGCTGCCCTAAAGCAACTATAATTTTTCTATTGATTTTGGTCTCTAAAGAATCCTAATTAATCAATTTTGTCGATTGCTATTATTTAGATTGGGCAAGGATTTTGGGCCTTCAGTTCAAGTCCACACCTGAACAAGAGGACAACCTCTTAATTCGAGCATGCTACTTAACTAACGAGCCCTGAACCCCAATTATCAACTTAATGTTTCGGCATCCAGCCCTCAGCATTTAGAGAACGAATCCAAGAATAAAGTAATAAACAATTAGTTTCCTAAAAATTATCTCGTGTGCACACATTTGGACCTTATGACCCAATTTGATAAGGCCACAACCAATCAATTCAATAACTGAAACAAAAAACCAACGGATTGGGTTCTGTCCGTCAGCCCAGGGAAAGAAAAAACATTTGGACTCTTAAGTGGGCCCATATCTAGTGCAAGCCTTATTTGGATCCTAAATTGTTGATTTTCTAATTCACAACAGGCTTGGTTACCAGTATTCAAATAGTTGTTTCTGAATTCATCTTTATTCAATTCATTAACTAATTGCTGGAGCTAGTCATTCAATATGATTGTGTCTAAATCATTGGCTTTGGAATCAAATTGCAAACACTGAACTAGTAGATTAAGGTACCAACATACTTGTACTATGAGATACACTGGATTTTGAAGCAATATAACAACGTGTTATTTGAAGTTGAGTGCAACACTTTATTCTAATTTGATCTTCGAGCTAACATGATGGCAAATTCTGGATTAATACATCATAGACGACATTTCTACTAACTATCCCTAACATTTCGGCTATTTCATGATTAATTACAAAGGGACCTATAATCAGTTTCTGGACTAAGTTGTTGTCTAATACTACAAAGCTAAACTAATCACCCAAAATAAACTATACTGGACTATCCGGTGATCGTCAGCCAACACAAATTAATAACCTGAAGATCAACAACCCACCAATCACAGCACCAGGGTTCTAAACTGTCTTAAAATAGTCCTGTCTTAATTACAGATAATGATCTAGTAAACTTCATGAAAATATATGAAATGCAATATGGAAAATGAGTGCCAAACAGCCATGTTGAATCTCTATATATATCCACAGATCTGAGAACTACATAGTGTGTACCTGGAGATGGAAATACAAAATGAGGAGAAGAAAGGGTCAGCCACATCAGTATAAAACAGATGCAAGCTTCAGCAAATGCGATCCAGCGGTAACACAGCTAGTAGGATTAATTGAGAATCAAAACTGTGTTTCTATAACCCAGGAAGAGGAACAGACGAACAGCAACTAGTAGAACAAAACAAAACAACCCTTGATCCAATTCCAAATTGACTTAAAATCAAACCAGAGCAACTTCTGCATTTCAGCAATCAAATGCTATGAATTTCAAACAAGAACTAGCAATAGAACAGTACTATTTTTGAGTTTTTCTATTTTTTTTTTGGTTTTTTTTTGGGCAAAATCTAAGATCTAAAAACAGAGTTTGAACTTCTATTGTTTTGAAATTCAAAGTTTTAGGCTCAGATCTGCAGAGAGGGTTTTTTGGGGGGAGTTTTTGGGGGTTCCAAACTTGTGAGTGAAGTAAGGGATTGCCCTTTTATAGAAAAATCAGCTCCCAATTTCATATTTCAATTTTTAACACTTTAGTCCCTGATTTCCTTACTTGTTACTCAAGTTAATACACTACAATTACTGAAACCCTACACCTGACCCTATTCTAGAAGATTCTTGGGCCTTCTATTCTATCCTACAACTTTCATGTCCAAACTCAATTATCCAAACTACCCCTGAACCTATTTTTCAATTACCATCCTAACACATCAGATTCCTTGGCCTTAACTATGATTAATCAATAAACCAAATTATCCAGCTATATCCAACCAAGTTCAAATTCAGATCCTAAACCCAAACTGAATACTGAACTTCAAATTACCAATTACTGTCGATCAGTTCAACCATTCATCAAGCGACCATCACAAATTCAGTATGAAATCAAATTATATCATCTTAAACAATTAAAGCACAATTAATCTTGTTAATGAACCATTCTTGACAATTAAACCAAAATGAAACAATTACTAACTAAAGCGAGAATTGAACCTAACAACATCAGTCATCTTGGAGAAACAAAATGCCCAAAATTTAACTAAACTAAACTCTAAACAAGAATTAAATAATGACAAACTAACAATTAACAGGTTTTGGACAACAATCCGAATAGTAACAACTTTAGCTATTAACTCTAGATAGATAACATTGAATCCAATCCATTAACGACACACAGAAAACATGGGGAAGAAAACGAACAGAAAAACAAAAGAAAAATCTAAGAAACTCACTAGTGTAAGATTTGACCAACTTCAATGATATTCGAAGGCTAATAACGTTGAATTCGTCACGAGGAAAGCCCGAGGATCACGTAGTACCAATTTGGAGTAATCCAGAAAACTAAGGGTTCTTGGTCAGACTTCGATTGAAGATTCGAAACAAACGGGGAACATTTGAAGTGAAATGGCATGTATTTGTGATGTAGGGAGGGAGGTGAACAACTGGTGTAAATTTGGTGTCATTTGGACGAGGTAGTGTCGTGGCCGGAAAAGTTTCGATCAGAGATTCGAACCGACTGGATGGGATTCCAGAAAAACTAATATAGGGGTTGGAAAGAGGAGATAAAGATGGTTCTAGGGTGTAATTTTGGTGGCATTTGGAGGTGGGCCGCCGGCGGCGACGATTTTCGGCCGGCGGCGTTGGGCGGAGCCGGCGACGGAGATTGAAAGGGCAGGGGGTACGAGGAGGGTGATGATGGTCGTTGAATCTGTAAAGTTTTATTTGAAAGCTTGAATCAATCTGTACCGTTGGATTGGGATGATGGACGGTTCAGATCACCTGACGCCAAAACGGCATCGTTTGGACCCGGGGGTTGGCTGAACCGGGTCAGGTGATGGGTTGGGCGGGTTTTTCTGAAGGAAAAACTGGGCTTGGGCAGATAGGATGGCCTACCCACCTCCGAGTGATGCTTGACTGCTGAAATTTGGAATATGTGCCTCTGTTTTCCTGGCGGGCTCCTGATTGCTGACGCTTGACAAGTATTCCCTTGCTCTCCAGGTGGGCTCCTGACTGTAATGCTTGAAAAGTATTCCCTTGTTCTCCAGGTGGGCTCCTGACTGCAACAAAATAAACAAACAAAGAAGATTTTCTGCCCCAATTTGGTGACTGGGCACATCATGTTATCCAATATCAAAAAATTAAAAGTTAAAATTTGAATTGTACTTCCCTTGTTTTCCAGGTGGGCGCCTGATTGTTGATCTTGGAAACTATTCCCTTGTTCTCCAAGTAGGCTTCTGATTGCTGAACTTGAAAAGTATTCCTTTGTTCTCCAGGTGGGCTCTTGACTGCAACAAAATATACAAACAAAGAAAATTTTTCTGCCCCAATTTGGTAACTGGGTACAGCGTGTTACCAAATATTAAAAATTAAAGGCTAAAATTAAATTGTACTTCCCTTGTTCTCTAGGTGGGCTCCTGACTGCTGAAACTTGAAAAGTATTCCCTTGTTCTCCAGGTGGGCGCCTGATTGCTGAACTTGAAAAGTATTCCCTTGTTCTCCAGGTGGGCGCCTGATTGCTGAACTTGAAAAGTATTCCCTTGTTCTCCAGGTGGGCTCCTGACTGCACCAAAATAGACAAACAAAGAAAATTTTTTGCCCCAGTTTGGTAACTGGGCAGACTTGCGAGTTGTTACTTAAGCTATTGATGCGACTGTGAGAGTAAAACTAAAGACTTGATTGACCTATACGCCTCCAGTGAGTAAAACTATTTGACTAAGATTTTTATCCTAGGAGAAAATTTATCAGACTAGGTTTTCTATCTTAGGAGAACGATTCATCAGACTAAGATGCAGACCTTAGGAGAAAATTCATCGGATTAGGTTTTGTTATCTTGTTATCTTAGGAGAAAGTTTCATCAGACTAAGATTTTGATCCTAGGAGAAAGTTCATTCGACTAGGGTTCCTATCTTAGGAGAAAAATTCATCAGACTAAGACTGTCTAAATGGAGGAAAATCCATCAGACTAGGACTTTCATCCTAGGAGGAAAATGTGAAAAGCAATGGCAGCATTTTATGCACATTATCAAGACAGGCAAGGGCAAGGATTTGAGAAACTTCCCTTTTGTCGGCTTTCCTCTTCTTCCTTTTCTTCCTTTCATTTCATTCCTATTATTGCACCGACTTTCTTGCACTGCTTTTGTTCCTGTTTCAAACAAAGAAAACCTGTGAATTTAAAATGGGGTGGTTGGTTTGTGGTCTTGAACTTTGAGGGCAGCTGCCCCTTCGCTTCCCAAGAAGATTGATGTCCACTTGAAGACCTTGCTTGTTTCCGAACTAGACCCCTTTCTCTGTCATCTTCAACACATAAAATGCCTCCTCTGTCCGGACCCGATATCCTCTATTTGTTGTATTGCATGGATTGTCATCTCCCCAAATTTTATTGCTCCTTCACTTGTCATGATAACTGATTCCCTTCTAAGATCTTGCTTGTTTATTGGACTAACCACTTCCCAGAAAATACCTCTTTTCGTCCAAACCCAATACCCTCCGTCTGTTGCGCCGCTCATACGGACATTTGCCAAACCTTTATGTTTCACATGGTCCTTAAAGCATGTTGATTGTTACCATCTTCAGTGTGCATGTTACTCTTTCTTGATCTAAACCACCGGCCCTGGCGTTAGGGTCTATCACCTTTAATTTCTGTTTTGCTTGTCACTAGTCTACCACCCTTTTGCCAAACTTACCGCAGCCAATCTCTTTGATCCATTCACCAAACCCCTTCCATCTTGTTGCATCGTTCATGCATTGATACGTACAAAACCCTTGTATTTCACATGAGTCCCAAAGTATGTCAGTCGCCACCCACTCAAGATGTATGTTGCTCTTTCCTGAATGAAGCCCTTGGGCCAGTCCTCGAGGTCTACAGCTCCCGTATTTGCCGTGATAACTTTGACTTTCTGTTTGGAAAGTCTTGCTCGTTACTGGTTTACCACCCTTTGTCAAGCCTATCACAGGAAGTACCTTTGATCTGTTCAAACTAACCTTTCATTTGTTGCCTTGTTCATGCATTGGTATATACCAAGCCTTTGCATTTTACGAAAATCCCAAAGCATGTTGATTGTTGCCAACTCAGTGTGCTTGCTATTCTTTTCTGACTTATTGTGATTTGATGTGCTAACCAGATCCCGTTTTGTGCAATTGGAAAGCTGGTGGCAAATTTTGAAGTCATTTCTCACTTGTTATGACCAAACAGACTCAAGAGGAGGAAGTAAATAGGACAAAAGGAATATAGTAGGAGGAAAATGAAAGAGATGGTTCCTAACAAGAAAACTACGAATTAGAAACCTATCGGATGAGGATACCGACTCTAATGACCTTGACATGCATCGGCGGCCTATTCTGTTTAGCAAATCTGATATTCAGCTCTCGTTGTATCTTTTTGCCGGGAAACATGGGCTTCAACGCTCTGCTTTCCCGATCTGACTCACAATCCTTATTCGACTTGTAGTGCCTGAAGGGTTTTCACCATCAAGCCTCTCTCATTTTAATTTTCTCTTGTCTCACCGTCACCTTATGGTGCCCGTGAAGGTTTTCACCAATAAGACTCTCTTATTTTGATTTCTCTCATCTTTCATTGCCTTAGGGTATCCGCGAAGGATTTCATCAACAAGACTCTCTCATTTTTATCCGTTTTCTTCTTGCACCGGAGTGTTTGCTTCTTGTATTGGAGTGTTTGCTTCTTGTACCGGAGTGTTTGCTTCTTGTACCGGAGTGTGGCCTCTGACACGATTCACCTCTACTTGCTTGCCTTGGAATTTCTTGAAGATTGGTCAGAAGGTCTTTCTTTGGACCGTAATGCAGGCTTTTGGATAGGGTTAGAAAGAAAGGTATCAAGGCTCAAAACAGTTTCATCATGGGTTCAAAATTACAACTTTCGGAATTAGATTTCCCACAACAACCACAACTTCTGCCCCAGTTTCTTTCTTGGGGACTTTTGAATTTTTGTTTTGGTATGACTGAACCTCAGAGAGAGGTTGCCTACGTACCCTTTCGAGATCAAGTCAAACGTAGTTCAGGCAATAAAATTATGTCGTTGTTGCGATCGTTCCTTTCTTCTTTTCTTTCTTTTCCTTCTCTTTTCTTTTCTTTTCTTTTTTCGTTTCTTTTCTCTTCTTTTGTTGTCTTTTCTTTTCTTTCATCTTTTTCTTTTCTTTTCATTTTTTCCTTTTTTCACTGTTTTTTTCTTGTTTCTCCACTTACTTTCCTGCTCGAGCTTACGAGTTTTATTATTGATTCCGAAATAGGGGTATGCAAGAAAATAACCGAGGCTCAAAGGGGTAACAAAGGATAAAGTGTTTGGATAGCAGAATAAAATGCCTTCGTCATTTCAATCTCCAAAATATGCCAAGTACAAATTACACAGTTTGAACAAGCTGAGGAAAACACACATAACATCTTTTGATTGATTCACATATTTGCCTTCCGTATTTGTCAATTACCTAGCACCATTGGACAACACTCTCGGTACCACGAACGGTCCCTGTAAACTTGGGCAAACTTGCCTTTGGCTTCAAACCGATGTGGCATGATGATTTTCAACAGTATTTCTTTATGTTTTGTCTGCCCCCAGTTTCACTTGATTTGGGCTTGAAGTGCTCTCAGAATGCCTTTACTTATTTTCCCTCGAACATTGTTTTATTGCTTCATTATTTAAAAATCAGGCTGAGAATTATGCGTGCATGTCATGTCACCAGAGCTAGCATGAAAAGAATTGTAAAAGGAGAAGGGAATTAAATAAAATGAACTGGAAATAGCGGGAAACAGATAATTGCATTAGCCTGACGGTGAAAGGGTTTAAACAACAAAACAAGCAAACTAGACTAGCTACAATCTTTGAACAAACCTAGACAGCACTACACAAGCTACTACGACCAGACAAACAAGGGCAAAGTGAAATGATAGAATGGTTTGAGTCCAAGACAATATCCGGATTACAACCCTGAAGTAACCCGGACAACAGAAATGACAGCAAAATAAACCACCAAAACTTCAAGAGATGGAGCGTCTTCCCAATTACCCAACACGACGTCTTAGCCACTGAATTTTGCGCCAAGACTGCTAGAATTTTCACAAGTCTTCATCAAGTTGTTCTAGCAAACTGCTTCTGGGTTTCTTTTGCTGGCTCATTCTCATGATCAATCATACCCGCCATATGCGTCTCATTATGCACAGGAGATGGACTTTGGCCAATGTTTGCTGCATCTGGACTTTGCACGACAATGTCGCCTGCATCAATAAACTTCTGAATTGCATTCTTCAGATTCCAACATTTCTCTATGTCGTGCCCCAGGGCACTTGAGCAGTATGTGCACTTTCGAGAAAGATCGAACTTCTTTGGAGGAGTGTTCGGTGCTTTTATCTAAATCGACTTCAACATGTCCAGTGTCCTTAACCGCTGGAACAGACTGGCGTATGATTCTCCCAATGGAGTGAATATTTTCTTCTTCCATAACCTCTCATCCTTAAATGCTGGATTGGGCCGAAAACCTAATCCGGGGTGTTTTTGGTAAGATCGCGAGGGTAGCTGGGTATTTTGAGGAGCTGAGTACTGTGATGGGCAACTTTGGAAGTTTTGTGCACAAGGATAACCACGGGGATGATGTCGAGGCTGGAAGTGTTGATCAATAAGACCTATCGGATCGTCTTTTCTGTTCCTCTTTCTTCCAACCAAGCTTACTGGCACGTTCTGAATGGCTTCCAGACAACTCACGATTTTGCCTGATTTGATTCCTTCTTCTACTAACTCACCCATTTTAACACATCATTGAAAGGCTTTCCCAGGGTTGGGATCAAATGACTGTAGTAGGTAGGTCCCTGGGCCTGTAGAAAAAGCTTGACCATTTCTTCTTCATTAATCGGAGGACTGAGTCGAGCAGCTTGCTCCCTCCATCTGAGCCCAAACTCATTAAGCTTTCCTCCGTCCTCTTTTCCATTTTAGATAACGAGGAGCAGTCTGATGTAACACTCGATTTACACTGAAAATATCGGACAAAATCCTGAGCCATGTCACCCAATGTAAGACACTTATCAACATCTTGACGGGTATGCCAGTCTAAGGCTTCCCCAGTTAGGCTTTCACTAAAATATGCCATCATTACGTCATCTTTCTCCTCAACAATCCTCATTTCGTTGCAATAGACCCTCAGGTGGGCCACCAGATCTCCACGCCCATCGTACAAGTAAAATTTTGGTACTTTGAACCTTGCAGGCATGCTGCCCCGGCCTTCCACTCTTCGCTTATCCCTGAAGGACTGTTCTGTGCTTTTCAACTTCCTGGGTACCCCATCTCGCTCTTCTCTTCCCGTAACCCTTTCTTTTCTATCACGAAGCTGCTTATCCCGGAAGCTCTTCTTGTATGAATTGAGGACCTTGCGGGCACCCTCTGGGGGTGATACTGGGTATTGTGAGCTTTGAGTGGGTACTCATTGTTTGGGGTAATGGATATGACATGGGAGTAATTTCGGGGAGATGTAACTGGAGGATGAGTGATGGAGTTATTAGGTTAGTTGGGAAAATTGTGATGAGCGGGTGTATCTAGGGAATATGGAGGATCATTTGGCGATGTGTTTGGAGCTTGGGTAAGGGCAGCATCTGGAAAAATTGGTGGTGGCGGGGGTGGTGCCTTCCCAGTTATCCAGGCTTGGTACATGTCTGCCACGTGTTGTCTCAACATCCGCACCTCTTCACCCAATCCATTATCCCGTTCAACCAACTGATGTCGGGCACCAGTATCAACCAACTCAGTTCTATTGTCGTTCGCCATTGCCTTTTGTCCTTGTGTTGCAACGAATAATTACCGCTTTAAAACCACAAACCAACCACCTTTCTAGAATTACATGACAAAATGAAACCACCACGTTAGCGTTAGGGAATTTAACAGCTTTTGATTGGTCGCATGCGTCATCCCGGCCTTTTTCTTATTTCCAATTGCAAACTTTATCTTCCTCTATTTTTAAGCTTTTTCCTTCTTTTCGTTTTTTCTTTTCTATCTTCTCTTGCTCCTATTTTCTTCCTTTCTTAATTTTCTTTTCTTTCTTGTTTTTCCGCTATTTTCTTTTCTTTTTGCCTTTTTGTGGTTTTTCCTCTCTTTCTTTCTTTTCTCTCTTTTTTTTTCTTTGGTTATGGTCGAATCCTATGTAGATTTCCTACGTATCATGACCCCGCGTGAATCATACCTAGTGTAGTTCTTGCAAATTAAACGCAAAAATAAAGAGATAATTTTCGAAATTTTTCAGATCTTCATTAATAAACGCCGATTACAAGCGATGCTAGACTTTTTGTTTCTCTAAAAGTGAATGATTACAAAACAGACTTAAAAATAAAATACAGACTTGATGACTAGGAATACATCAAAGCTTCAAATCCTGGGGTCCACGGGGCATCACTCGGCATAGCCATGGGCCTGCACAAGACTGAGAAGGTTTCGATGTCAACCGTGACTATTTAAAGAAAACTGGCCATGTAATGACTTATTTTGACTTTAAAAGAAAAGTGGCTATTTTTCAAAAATATTTATTTTAAGAAAACAAAGACTCCGTTTTGCAAATACTGCCATTCAGCACTTCCGAAAGGGAGATTTTAAGGATGTGCCCGCAAACCGTTTTAAAATGACTCGGGGTGGCTGTTCTTGCAAAAACAGCCTTCCGCTCCCTTTTGGGGACATTCGGCTTATTTCGAACAAGAATGGCGTCACCCGACTTATTGGACAAAATTAAAATTTTAGTATTTTTGGTTATTTTGCAAAAAAAGTGGTTGGACCCGATGAGGGTTGCCTACGTATCTCACATCCGGTGAGAATTAAACCAGCGTAGTTCGGGCAGATTTGCCGAAATCAAGGCTATTTTTGAACAACCATTTTTTTCAAATATTTTCAAATTTCCCTTTTTTTGTCCATTTTTCGAATAATCCGGCAGCATTTCGGTACTAGTTGGGCATTGGTTTTTTTTTCAAACAAATGATTACCCTCGCTTAGTCCTAACACTGTTATTTCTCACAATTTTTCACTCATTGTATACAAGCCGGTCAACATGCGAAGCCGAGCAAATAAATGCGCAAGTAGCACGTAAGATGCATAGGATGGATATTTCAATTCGGGTCACCTGTCTTAGACGGACCCAACCCTTGTGTTGAGTCCCCTAAGTCAAATGCACATGATGCAAACAAGCGTGCTACTAGGGATCCGGCATGAGTTTATTGTTCTTCTAGGTTTAAACCCTAGGTTTATTGGTCTAGACCTGGCTCACCCGAGCGGACAACTCGAGCCGAGGAGGAGGCAGCATACCGGGGATACAGAAGCTCCGCCGGCTTTGCAACTTATCCAAACCTCGTTCTAAATTGCGAAAAAGACTCTAAACAGAAGATAAGCTACACGAAGTGCACCCTTCTCCATGATGTAGAAGACTCAGAGAGAAGAAGGGATTCGCGACAGTTTATATATACAGTTTCAACAAATATCAAAGCGGTAAAACAATTAGCACATAAGGCATGAAACATGTAGGAAAATCAGATAAAGCCAAATAGAACAATTTAACTGAGCTCGATCTGAACCCTGAACAAAAGTTCTGGCTCCTTATCCCCAGCAGAGTCGCCAGAGCTATCACACCGCCTTTTTTCGCTACTACACCCCGTGAAGGATATAATAAAAGGAGTTTTTCCAATTAAAGGACAATCGAAATGGGATTCGTTTTATTAAAGATTCAGAGTCGCCACTTGGAGATTTATGGTGTCCCAAGTCACCGGTTTGAATCCCGAATCGAGGAAATGGTTTGACTCTGTTTAACAGTCGTGAACCAGAAATCCGAGTAAGAAATTCTATTAACCCGGGAGAAGGGGTTAGGCACTCCCGAATTCCGTAGTTCTAGCACGGTCGCTCAACTGTTACATTTGGCTAGAATTTGATTTAATACATGTCAACCTATGGTGTAATTTTAGAATGATCTACCGCTTTTACTCAATTATTAAGAAAGTGAACGTCATTTGAGAACGTGTTTTTGGATCACGTCACATGAAATGCATCCGGATCCTCGACACATTCTTATTCAATATTTTGGGATTTGGATTTGGGTCGCATGAAATGCACACCCGTATTTAAGAAGGTAAAATTATTAAAACGCGCCTAAAGTGGCTAGCGTGTGATTATCTTTGGGGAAGGCCGTGAAATTTGCTAAACAGCCCGCCCGAATTCTAAGCATGTTTCAATTGAGTATTTAATGAGGGCCCCGCCATTTATGTATTTTGTTTGGCGAGGCTCGTTTCATTTTTATTTAAAGGCTGCCCTAAAGTAACTATAATTTTTCTATTGATTTTGGTCTCTAAAGAATCCTAATTAATCAATTTTGTCGATTGCTATTATTTAGATTACGCAAGGATTTTGGGCCTTCAGTTCAAGTCCATGCCTGAAAAAGAGGACAACCTCTTAATTCGAGCATGCTACTTAACTAACGAGCCCTGAACCCCAATTATCAACTTAATGTTTCGGCATCCAGCCCTCAGTATTTAGAGAACGAATCCAAGAATAAAGTAATAAACAATTAGTTTCCTAAAAATTATCTCGTGTGCACACATTTGGACCCACACCTTATGACCCAATTTGATTAGGCCACGACCAATCAATTCAATAACTGAAACAAAAAACCAACGGATTGGGTTCTGTCCGTCAGCCCAAGGAAAGAAAAAACATCTGGACTCTTAAGTGGGCCCATATCTAGTGCAAGCCTTATTTGGATCATAAATTTTTGGTTTTCTAATTCACAAAAGGCTTAGTTACCAGTATTCAAATAGCTGTTTCTGAATTCATCTTTATTCAATTCATTAACTAATTGCTGGAGCTGGTCATTCTATATGATTGTGTCTAAATCATTGGCTTTGGAATCAAATTGCAAACACTGAATGAGTATATTAAGGTACCAACATACTTGTACTATGAGATGCGCTGGATTTTGAAGCAATATAATAACGTGTTATTTGAAGTTGAGTGCAACACTTTATTTTAATTTGATCTTCGAGCTAACATGATGGCAAATTCTGGATTAATACATCATAGACGACATTTCTACTAACTATCCCTAACATTTCGGCTATTTCATGATTAATTACAAAGGGACCTATAATCAGTTTCTGGACGAAGTTGTTGTCTAATACTACAAAGCTAAACTAATCACCCAAAATGAACTATATTGGACTATCCGATGATCGTCAGCCAACACAAATCAATAACCTGAAGATCAACAGCCCAACAATCACAGCACCAGGGTTCTAAACTGTCTTAAAACAGTCCTGTCTTAATTACAGATAATGATCTAGTAAACTTCATGAAAATATATGAAATGCAATATGGAAAATGAGTGCCAAACAGCCATGTTGAATCTCTATATATATCCACAGATCTGAGAACTACATAGTGTGTACCTGGAGATGGAAATACAAAATGAGGAGAAGAAAGGGTCAGCCACATCAGTATAAAACAGATGCAAGCTTCAGCAAATGCGATCCAGCGGTAACACAACAGTAGGATTAATTGAGAATCAAAACTGTGTTGCTATAACCCAGGAAGAGGAACAGACGAACAACAACTAGTAGAACAAAACAAAACAACCCTTGATCCAATTCCAAATTGACTTAAAATCAAACTAGAGAAATTTCTGCATTTCAGCAATCAAATGCTATGAATTTCAAACTAGACTAGCAATAGAACAGTACTATTTTTGAGTTTTTCTGGGTTTTTTTTTTGGTTTTTTTTTTTTTTGGGCAGAATCTAAGATCTAAAAACAGAGTTTGAACTTCTATTGTTTTGAAATTCAAATTTTTTAGGATCAGATCTGCAGAGAAGGTTTTTGGGGGGAATTTTTGGGGGTTCCAAACTTGTTAGTGAAGGCATGGGAATGCCATTTTATAGGCAAAGTGAGGGTGAGAGTTCAGACTTCAAGTTTTTACATTTGGTCCCTAAATTGTCAATTCTTTTTCAAGTTACCTTATTACTAATCCTATTATTTCACTTTGACCCCCACCTAGAAACTTTTAGGAAATTCTCCTCAATTGAAATCCCTAAACTAACCTTATATTATTCTAAGATTTAACGAATTAGTTTCAACTAAAGCCCAACCTCGTTAATCCTAATGAAAATTAACTACAGCCTAATACCCTTAATATTGAACTAATCCTATAAACTAATGAGATCAGTAACTATTGAAGAATTATATTAAACTAACAGTTCAAATCCTAACCTGCAAACAATCGTCAACAAAACCCTGAATTTATAATTAACAAACTAAAATTCAAAACACTGAAGGATTACGGATTTTAACCTAATTAGCGTTAACAAACTAAAGAAGCAGAAAAGACGCAAAATTAAAATTAAAAAAGGAATAGAAATCAATATGTGACTGAATGAAAATATGCGCCAATCACATGCAAAACCAAACAAAATTAAGTAACAGTTAAACATTAAAAGAATGGGAACTCACTAAAAGATCCGGCCAATTCTCACAGTCCAAATTCGATCAACTCCGACGGGAATTGGATGCTATCAACCATAGATTCTTCATGAGGGAAGCAAGGGGACCTCGTGGTATTAATTTGATAGGGATTGGAGCAATTAGGGTTTTGGCCGGAAAATGTTCAAATTGAAATTCGAACAGTTCCGGCCAAATTCGAAGGACACGGCTTTGGGGATTTGATAGAGGGGGTCGAGACGATCTTGTGGTATTAATTTGAATCGATTTGGGTGAAGTGATGTCGTGGCCAAAAAATCTTTGAACGGATACTCGACGGGTTTGGTCGGGGGTTTGAGGGAAGCCATTTGCATATTTGGAAAGAGGGTGAGAAGGGGAGTTTGGGGTGTTAATCCGGTGGCGTTTGGAGGTGGCGCCGCCATCGCCGGCGGCGGGGATATAAGGGCGGCTGCTAGGATTTCTTGAGAGGCATGGGGTGTGAAAAAGATGACTGAGATGGGGTGGGGGGTTCCGACAGATATATATTAATTGACTCACAGTTCAGGGCCGTGCGATTGATCATTATCGACGGCTCAGATGAAGCCGGCCCTAAACGTGGTCGTTTTGAGGGGGAATATTTGGACCAGGTAAATGGGGATTGGGCTTGTGAACTGGATCGGATTTTGGGGCCTTTTGGGCTGGGAAAAAGGAAATGAGCCCAAATTGGGACTTTACAAGACAACCCACCTTTCTTTGTTTTTCTCCTCTTTTTTATTTGCTTTTATTTATTTTGTAACTTTTGTATTTATTTAATTTTTTTCTGATTATAAAAGTGCAAAAATTAAAACAAAGACCTAATATATTTTAAAAATTAAGCTAATTAATTCTTAAAATTGTTTAAAATCTATTTTACGACAAACTCAACAATTAACAATTAAAAATGCAAAAGTGGGCTATTTTTATAATTTCTTTATTTTCAAGCAATTTAAACTACTACTTGATCCTAAAATATGAAATTAAGTCTCAAACAAATGCCAAATGTATTTTTTTTATTTTTTTTGTATTTTTTATATGAACAAAAATGCATAGATAAAATGCAACAATTACCAGAAAATAACACAAAAATTGTAGAATAATAAAGAAATTATTTTGTTTGAATTTCTGGGAATAATTTGCTTAGGGCAAAAATCACGTGCTCACAGGGTATTTTTGTCAACTTTTCGTTCGGGGTTAGGAATTGTTATAAATTGGGTTGTAAAGTATAATTTAGCATATATTAATGAATTTATATGATCGTTGGCTAGTTTTGGAGCTTTGTGTGTTGGTGCAAGTCTTTGGAAGAATGTAGAATGCCGGTTGTGGATCTTCGGAGCGAGGTGAGTCTCATTTCTAATCTTGTGAGGGGGAATTTACCCCATAGGTGAGTTAAATTGGTTATGTGCTCCTATTTGTGGGGGGCTACGTACGCACGAGGTGACGAGAGTCCGTACGTAGCTACTATTATGCTATTGTCCGGGTAGTCTAGGACCCAAAAAGCATGTTATACTTGGATTACTGTGAACCCATTGATAATTTGAACTGTTTAAATTATCTTGAATTGGTAAAGGAATTTAAAAAGAGATTTAATATTAAATTCTCCCTGAAATGCTAAAAAGAGAAATTTGTCTATTTCGTTGCTTATCCCCGATAAGCTCTTGATTTCCTACTTGAGCATGTATTTTATGTGTGCTTGCGTCGCATGGATGATTCGCGAGCAGGATATGTGTTTATTTATGGAACGGGCCGAACCCCTCGGTGAAAATAGATGCATCGATGGTTCGTACCGCTCGACCCTTGGCAGTGCACAATTTATATTCCTGTTGGAGCGGGCCGTCGACCTCGGAATGAGTTGCGCATGTTTATCTATTACTTGAAAATTGTAAATGTGGAATCGTCCCTACGTGGCTTGATATAAATTGATAAGATAATAAAGAATAAACCTTGGAAGCCCTTGATTTATTATTGAAGGTGTTTACCTGTTTTCTTGCTCCACAATTTGAACTTCTATATAAATTTATGATTATCCTCGCATTTATAGAATATTGTTAATTGACATCTAGTGAGTGTCGAAGTTGGCCATCTCGTCTCTACCCCTTCGGGATTAGGCGGGATACTCACTGAGTACACGTTGATTACGTACTCATACTACAATTATGTGCATTTTTGTTGCACATGTATACATACCTCTAGCAGCCTATTGGGTCTAGCAGCATGGATGACGCTGGGACTAGGTGAGCTGCATCATTCGAAGTGACCGCAGCTAGGGTAGTCTCTTTCAGTGTACTGTATTTACTTTCTGTCCACTGTATTCCGGACGCAGGTTGTTTTTTATTTCTCTTATCAGTAGTTGCTCATGTACTTGTGACACCGGGTTTCTGGGATGGTTTTCAACGGATTTGTACTAATTGCTATTATTTAAATTTGAATTCAAGTAGTGAACTTTTATTTGTGAAAATGGAAGGAAAAATCTTAGATTTTCAAAAGTATTAAAAGAGGAGTTAATTGATAATTTAGTTGGCTGGCTTGACAGAGATGTCCGGCGCCACCATGACCCTTAGTGGATTTTGGGTCGTGACAATTACACAGCTAATCTACATGACTACAAAATAACTATAAAATATAAATTATAGATAATATCAACTACAATTAATCTATAAAATTAAGACTTAAACTACAATTTAACAACTAATTAAAACATAAATTTTTACAACTAATAACTACATTTATAAACTACTAAACTACAATTTAACAACCAATTAAAACATAGATTTTTACAACTAATAACTATATTTATAAGCTGTAAATAATAGCAACTACAATTTATACACATAATTAACACAGCTAATCTACATGACTACAAAATTTAAACTATATATAATATCAACCACAATTAATCAACAAAATTTAGACTACTAAACTACAATTTAACAACCAATTAAAATATAGATTTTTACGGTCAACACAATACTAAAACAAGTGTAGATATTAATCTACACAATACCTACATAATTCTTCAAAAAAAAAACCAAGATTTCAACCTAAAGGGTGGAAAAAGTCGCAACTCGACCCGAAACCATTGCCAAAATGATGCCTAAGTCACAAACCATTGATTGATGCAAGTTTCAACCTCAAACAGGCTAAAAACTATGACAAAATCGAAAAGGGAAACAAAAAATTTTTTTGGGGATTTTAATTTTTAAATTCGGTGGTCTTAGTGAGGATTTTGAGGAAGCTAATGGGAGATTAGTGATGAGAGGAGGTTGAATATTATAGAGTTCTGATGAGTTGAGAGAGATTGAGAATGAGAGAGTTCTAGAATGTTAGGGGGGCTAATTTTGAAAATTAAAAATAAAAAATAAAAAAAAAAAGCAAAAAGTGTGGGAGTGAAAATAGAGGGTCAAACGTGGGAGGGAGAATTATAGATAAAAGGTAAGAGTATTTTATTTGTGTGGGGCGGTGTGAAGTCATAATTGTGTCCAAACCACCAGCCCCATTAATCATATCAAAATTTTGAATTATGGTATATATTTAGTAATTAAGTTTATAAATTGTAATTAAATCAAAAGTTAAACAATGAAAATAATAATTTAGTGTAAGTGGTATATACATGTAAAAATTCCTAGCTTTTATTCTTACTAGGAGTCATTCGCATATGGAGCTAAGCTTGGGTAAATTTTTCTCCTTCGTAATCTCATCATTTTAAGTTTGGGCTACAATTATTCTACTCCCTCCGTTTCAATTTATGTGAACCCATTTGACTAGGCACGGAATTTAAGAAAAGATAGAAGACTTTTGAACTTGTGGTGTAAAATAAAGCACATATATTTTGTGTGGTTATAAATTATTGCATAAAGGTAAATTGTTTCCAAATAGTGAAAAAGGTCATTCTTTTTGGCACGGACTAAAAAGAAAATAGGTTCACATAAATTGAAACGGAGGGAGTATTTGATTTGCCCCACCTCATAATGGCCAGGATCTATACACAAATAGCTGATTGAATTTACTTTTTTTTATTACTTTTTTTACTCAATATAAATAAATTATACAATAATTATATATGATCATATACATATTTATATGGATTATACATATATTATTTGCCAGCTATTTTAAGTTTAATTGTTAAGGTAGGTGACTATTTAAGTTAATTCTTCAAACTGTGGTTAAGAACAGAGTTTATTTTGCACTGGCCCAAAGGGTGATTGGATGAATGGAAAGGGAAGAAGGAAAACATTGAAATAGAGAGAAATGATAGCATAGAAAGTGAGACAAAAAAGGTCTCCTCAAGGCAAAGCCACAAGAAACTAGCAATAATTTTCATAACTTCCCTTTCCCTTATTCCCTAGCAATTAATATAATTTACTTTTCGGAAAAAGAAGAGGGAAAGGAAAGAAAAGATAAACTATACAAAAAAAAAACTATATAAAGAAGGAAAAAGGGGCAGTTCCCCTATGTTAGTATTTCATTTTTGTATTCCACATCTTCCCGCAAGATACGAAACAAGAGAAGAAACACGTTTTCAAATTTTCCCTACCTTTGAATAATTTCTTGAGGAAAGAATATTAGGTTAGTATTGAGTATTTTTGCGGGGATAAAAATCATTTTCACCCCTTAACTTTAATTTAAAAATTAAACTTGCCCTTTAATATTGAACAATTAGCATTCCACACCCCCCCCCCCCCCCCAATTTGAACTTGTTATTTTTCAATTTCCTCCTCTATGTGTAATACTCTTTTTTAGTTTACATGCTATTTTTTATGATTTTTTCTATAATTTAAATGACATTATACCTTTTTTTTCTAAAAATCCATCCCAAATTAGGAGGATCTATAGTGTTTTCACACTTCCCCTCCAGCGTGACTCGAACCCAAAACCTAACGGTCGTAGGTGGAGGTGCTTACCAACTGAGCAAGCCTCACCTGTCCAAATGACATTATACCTTATTATAAATTTATTCAAAAATAGAATATCCTTTATATTATTTGTCATATTTGATTGGCCTTCCCCATACCAGAACTGAAAGGATACCAGCTCCCAAGAGATTGTTCGGTATTCCTTCGTAATATGGTGTGCATTAAGTATATATTTAAGTTACAATTTTTCAGTGATAAATAGATTTATCCTTTAGGAGTTTGTTATAAAATCTGCTTTTACTTTTAATAATTGTAAAATTTTATATTACTTCTATTGAGGACATGTTATAAGGTTCTCATCATATTTTATTCTCGATTATGTAAACATATTTTTGAAATTTGATTGCTATGAATACAATTATTGATAAAAGCAAATTACTTATTTTTATTTTTATTTTGCTCATCTTTTTATTATTCAACATCAATGAATTATATTCTTAATTATTAGTTTTTATTTAAAAATAAAATTAAGCATTACATAGGTAAGTTCATAGCATAGATATTAGGAAAAAGAAAAATATCATGATACGAAAAAGGTAAAAATAAATAAAATAAGCGTAAAGAGATAAATATTGATAATATAAAGGTTAAAATAGGTATTTTAAAAATTCAATTGAGAAATAAGAGGAAAATGATAATGTTTAAAGAGCGAAAGTTTGATTTTTAAAGCAAAATTTGGGGGTGTAAAATATAAAAAATTGTCTAACCATTTGAGTACAAAAGCAAAATTCACGAGGATAAAATTTAACTTCTCCAATAAAATATTATTTTTCATTTTTTCGGTTTTGACTAGTAATTTATATTCTTAAATGAAGCATGCGACTTGCTTTTAACTTTTTAAGGTCTGGAATGGTTGAACTAATCCATCTGGGAGGGGAGAAAATGAGGAAGAAGAAACCCAAATTCCTGTAAAAAGAAAATGGAAAAAGTGCTTATAGTGAAAGTGAACAGTTTATAAATTAAATTATACTCTTAACTTCTAGTGTTTACACTGTTGTTCGCTTGATTAAACAGCTTGTATCACCGTCCTTGTGATCCTTTTATTTCGTTTTCTAATTTCTGGCTCCTAGCTATGAACTTCACCAAAAATTATTTAAACTATATATCACGTGGAACATTGTAATATTGACTAAATTATTTCTTTTATCTTTCGGCTAATCAATCAATCTTTCCATATGCAATGGAATTTCATATAATATTAAATTTCCTTTAAGATTCGGAAATATCTTATCAAGTCATACTTTAAGCAAGATTCAGATAATTTATGTCATGTGCTTAAAACTTATCTTTTAAATCTTTTATTGATTCGTAATTTTTTAAGTAAACAGTACTTAATCTGTATCTTTTTCACTCTTTTCATTCGGCTGACTGTTATGATACTGTACACAATAAATTTGCGGACAAGAAAATAAAATCAAGATCGAAAATATTGTAACAATCGTAGTATTTTATTTTGAATATTTGAGTGTACAATCTCTTTGATTCCTCTGATTCTACTTTTCTAGTATAAATTCAAGGGCCTTTGAGCTTGATCTTGAATCTATGTTTGTTGCCACGAACGATGATCTTGTTCTTGAGCTTGAGCTTGAGCTTGAGCTTGAGCTTGAGCTTGATTGCTTGAACTTGATCTTGATTCGTTCTTCGTTCTTGAGCTTGAACTTGATTTCTTGAACTTGAACTTGATTGCTTGAAGCTTGAAACTTGTAGAGAAATTTGCAGCGTTTGATCCACGAGCTCTCCCTTGCTTCTTGTTATCACTTCTGGTGTCCTTTCTGAGTTATGAAGACCCCTATTTATAGTTGTGGAAGGCAAGAGTTATGATGAGAACAAACTCTTTTCGACCAATCAAATTGGAGTGTGACATGGTCGCATTTGATTGGCCAGAACATGTTACTTGCACACGTGGCGCGATTTCATTGGCCTTTTAGTGTGACTTGGCATGCCTTGTCATTTTGACACGTAGCATGATCCCATTGGCTCTTCCGTTTGACTTGGCGTGCCACGTCATTTGACACGTGACACCAAATTGGGCCTCTAGGAAGATGACATCTTGGGCCTAATGAATTGGGCTCATCACTTGAGCCCAATTAAATGGGCTAGCCCAATGGACTTATATAATTAATTCAATTATATTAGCCCATAGTATTTATTTGGGCTAATATATCTTGAATTTGAAATATAATCCAAATTCTTTACGGATTTAATTCCAATAAAATTTATATGCTTACAAATGCCCCCTACTTCAAGACTTGTCGCATGTTGATCTTAAAAGACTAGGCTTGAAGTATTAGTGTAGCATTAAATTTAAAGCTCGGAGTAGATAAAATTGACCCCGCAGTATATCCCTTGAGACTTTTTGAAGTCGATTCTTATTTATATAGGAAAAATGCTAACGTAGGCACAAAATATTTAGCACTTGAAAATCCAACATTGCCAATGATTCAATTTTACCTTCATTCTAAAAGAATCCAACAGTAATGGTTAAGCTTATTAGTTGAATTCATATGTTGTCTTTACTGCATCCACATGCATTTAATTTGGCCATTTACGTTGCTTTAGAGTTCAGCCAATAACGTAACCACAAAGGACCATTTGACCCATGATTTGCCATGCAATTCTCAGGCGTAAAAAAATATCAGTTTTGCCAGCAAAACTCCTTTGTCAAATCGGATACCGCCGCCGCCTCAACAAGTCGACTTCGAAAAGGAGTCTGATTATAATTCTCATCCCACATCGTCAGTAATTTGCAACAGCCCTCTTTAGACATTCATATATATATATATGGCTGCATGCCCCAATTATGAATATTAAATTCGCAGAATTTGCAAGCCACTTGAGTCTATTTTTTTTTTTTGTTCGGAAGCGTTAACGCGAAGGTAATTTCTTCTTCTTTTCTTGTGCTTTTCTTCTTTTCTTGTGCTTTTTTTTTTTTTGTAGTTCAAGCGAGATCCATGCATGAAGGAGACAATCTTGGGGTATGAAGGGATGAGTACTCATTAACCGTTAACCGTCTAAGCCAAAGATTTATTTTATCTTAGGCAAAGAACATCACACCGCTTATGCCAAAGATTTATTATCTGAAGCGAAGACCATTACACCGTCTGAGCTAATGACTTCATCTTGTTTAACTTTATTTTATCTGAGGCATAAACCTTTACACAGTCCGGGCTAAATTTATTTTGTCTTAAGCGAAGACCATTACACCATCTAAGCTAGTGACTTCATTGAAGCGAAGACCATTACACCGTCTAAGCTAATGACTTCATCTTGTTTGAAGATTTAACTTCATTTTATCTAAGGCATAGACCATTACAC
>MU685602.1:31442-44191 GCA_026770625.1 Nicotiana glauca
ACCAAGAATATCTCTTCAACTTCAATCTTCGCAGGTAAATTTGTGATCTCCTTTATATAGATATGTTTCTCCTTTTTTTTTTGCAGGTAGAAGAAAAAAAATCAATTCCAAAGATACTACTTTAGTAAAGTTAACCTCACAATCGAAGAATCTTTTGTCTTTACATTTCAACTTGAAGACATGGCAGACTTGTAGGCTTCTACATGAAGATTTGACATATCTGAAGACTTCTCTTGAAGATTTAGTGGATTTGAAGACTTTAACTTGATGATTCAACTTGACAATTTTGCAGAATTGGGGACTTCAACTTCTGGCGAATTTGAAGGCCTTAACTTGACTTAGCGAATTTGAAGACTTTACTTTGATGATTCAATTTGAAGACTTTCAAAATTGAAGACTTCAACTTGAAGATTTGGTAATTTAAAAATTTTAACTTCACTTAGCAGATTTCAAGTATTCAAATTGAAGACTTGGTGAACTTGAATACTTCAACTTAAAGACCTTAAAGGCCTAAATATTCCAACTTGAAGATCAACGGATTTGAAGACTTCAACTTGAAGACCTACGGACTTGAAGACTTCAACTTGAAGACCGACGAACTTGAAGACTTCAATACAGATACTTGACATCGTCCTAAAATCGGCCCATCGAAGATATCAATTTACCATGGAGGGTTACCCCCTTTAAATCAAATGAGGTCAAAGTTCCACATGAGGATGACATTTCAGCTTGGTCTTGCGTTCTTTCATACTTCATTCGAACAACAATTGGTACAATATGTATCTTTTGAACTTATGCGACTGAACTTAGAATGAAACTCTAAGCTGCCTACGTACCTCGGTGAAGAGGATCAAGTCATATCGTAGTTCAGACAGGGTAGAGAATTTTTTTTTTTTACGTCCTAACTTTTGTCTAGGCCGCCTCTTTCGAGATTTTCAACCTAGCGGACAAATTTTTTTTTTTTAATCCTAACTTTTGCCCAGGCCGCCTCTTTCGAGATTTTCAACCTAGCGGACTTTTTTCTTTTTTTTTTGGACCGTACACAGTTTATACTCTTGCGGGTCAGGAGTGTAGCAACATACAGTTTAGGATCGTGCGTCAAGGAGCGTCATGACTTGCAGTTTAGGCTCATACGTCGAGGAGCATCATGACTTGCAGTTTAGGCTCGTACGTCGAGGAGCATCATGACTTGCAGTTTAGGCTCGTACGTCGAGGAGCATCATGACTTGCAGTTTAGGCTCGTACGTCGAGGAGCGTCATGACTTGCAGTTTAGGCCCGTACATCGAGGAGCGTCACGACTTGCAACTTCATGGATAATACATCTTCAAAAACTTGCCGTTGATAGGGCCGATTCTCATACCATCTGCATCAACCAGCTTGTAAGCCCTACTTGAATAAGCTTCTTGTACGATATATGGCCCATCCCATTTTGAAGTAAACTTCCCTACAGGTTTATGAGAAGTAATTATGGGTCTTCGCACAGCAAGGACTTGATCTCTTACTTGAAAGGATCTCAGACGAACTCTTTTAGTGAAGGCGCGAGACAATCGAGCTTGATAACATTCAAGACTCTGTTGAGCTTCCAATCTTTTTTCATCAAGAGCTTCCAACTCTGCTAATCGAAGTCGAGCATATTCTTCATCAGTGATCCCTTCTTGAATAGCCAGTCATAACGAAGGTATTTGACATTCAAGTGGCAAGACGGATTCGACTCCATAAACGAGTGAATAAGGAGTTGCCTGTGTTGGCGTGCGGTGAGTCATCCTATATGCCCATAGAGCTTCTTCCATACGATCATTCCAATCTCATTTGAATTTGGAGATGACTTTCTTTAACAAGTTGCATAGAGTCTTATTGAATGCCTCAACTAGACCATTTGTGGCAGCATTGTACATTGAAGAGTTACGTTGCTTGAAGCCAAAGAGATCGCAAATCGTGTTCATCAACCTATTACCGAATGGCTTTATATTATCCGTTATTATGTAACGAGGAATGCCGAAGCGATAAATGATGTTTACTCGGATGAAACTTGCAACATTTTCCTTCTTTACTTCCTTAAGAGCAACAGCTTCAGCCCATTTTGAGAAGTAGTCAGTTGCAGCCAAGATGTATAGGTGCCCACCAGAGGACTTTGGTAGTGGTCCAAGAACTTCCAATCCCCAAGCGTCAAATGGCCAGGATGCAACAGTCGGGTGCAACACTTCAGGAGGTTGATGAATAAAATTCACATGGAATTGACAAGCCTTGCATCTTAGAGCGTAGTCCAAGCAATCCTTTACCATCGTTGGCCAATATATCCCATCCTTTTTATATGGAAGTGCAGCTTTGGTCCAGACTGGTGTGACCCACATACCCAGAATGTGCTTCTTGCAAAGCTTGGAGTGCTTCATCTTCCCCTAAGCATCGCAAGAGTACTACCTCGAATGATCTTCTGTATAGGGTATCTTTGTAGTAAAGGAAGCGAGGTGCACGACGGCGGATTTCAGTCCTTCTCCTCGGATTTTCTGGAAGTATACCATAGCATAAGTAGTCGATGATGGGTTGTCGCCATTCTTCTTTCTCAACTTCAGAAACAGCAACAAGATGTTTGAGTTCGTTTTCTTCATCTTCAACCTCATTTGGCGGCGGTACTACCCATTTTTGGCAGACGGTAACATGCGCTTGGTCAGGCAGGGCTAATGATGAAGCTAGAGCAGCTAAAGCATCAGCCTTCTTATTTTCTTTCCTTGGCACATGCTGAATAGTCACATCACCGAGCCATCCCATCAACTTTTTAGCGTAATCATGATATGGGCGTAGTTCAGGCTTCTTAACCTCGTAACTACCCAAAAGATGATTGACCACTAACTGGGAGTCACCAAAGACTTGCAATTGCAATTGCTTCATATCAACGGCCATTTCAAGCCCAAGTATTAATGCTTGACATTCAACAACATTGTTGGAACAGAGTTGTGTCAAGGTGAATGAGTAGGGCAAGACTTCACATTGGGGAGTGACAAATACTACGCCAGCACCAGCTCATCCATGATGTGCAGCGCCATCAAAGTACATCTTCCATGGAGGCTGAACTTCAACGATCATGGCGTCCTCATCAGGTAGTTCGTCAGTTAACTCCCAATCATCAGGTATAGGGTGATCTGCCAAGAAGTCTGCTAACGCTTGTCCTTTTATAGCCTTTTGTGGGATGTAAACGATTTCAAATTGTTGAAACTGGAGGTACCACCTTGCTAGTCGATCACTAAGAACAGGTTTTGACATCACGAACTTGATGGGATTTGCTTTAGAAACAAGACGGGCAACATGAGCTTGAAAGTAGTGCTTCAACTTTTGAATTGAGAAGACTAGCACCAAGCACAACTTCTCAATTGGCAAATAATTCAACTCGTTTGGTGTCATCATCCCGCTCAAGTAGTAAAGAGAGTTTTATTTTCCCTCATTATTTTCTTGGGCCAACAGTGCTCCAACAGACCTTTCTTATGCTGCAATGTATAGTATCAATGGCTTTCCAGGTGTAGGGGCTGCTAAAACTGGAGGCTTCATCAAGTAGGATTTAATGCTTTCAAAAGCATTACTGCATGTTTGATCCCATTTGAAAGGGACACCTTTATTCATAAGGCGACTGAATGGTTGACACCTCCCGGCTAGGTTCGAGATGAATCTCCTAAGGTATGCTAGCTTTCCTTGCAGACTTTTCAATTCATGGATATCTCGGGGCTCAGACATTTTCAAAATGGCATCCACTTTGGCTTGATCGATTACGATCCCTTGATGTCGGACAATGAAACCAAGGAACTTTCCAGAAGTAACTCCAAAGGCACATTTCAATGGATTCATCCTAAGTTGGTACCTCCGAAGTAATTCAAATACCATCCTCAAGTCTTTCATGTGGTCGCCCTTCTCTCTTGATTTCGCCACCAAGTCGTCAACATAGCATTCGACATTCTTGTGGAGAAGATCGTCGAAAATATTTTGCATAGTCCTTTGGTAAGTAGCACCAGCATTCTTCAAGCCAAAAGGCATTACCTTGTAACAATAAATACCCTTGGGAGTGCAGAACGCAGTAAGCTCTTCATCTTTTGGTGCCATGCGAATTTGGTTATAACCCGACGAACCGTCCATGAAAGACACTGCCTCGTAACTAGTAGTAGCATCGATCATCAGCTCTGGAATAGGAAGCGGGAATTCATCTTTGAGACACGCATTATTGAGGTCCCTGAAGTCAACGCATACTCGAATCTGGCCATTCTTCTTCCTTACAGGGACAATACTTGAAACCCATGTTGGGTATTTAACTTCCCGAACAAATCCAGCTTCAATGAGTTTGTTAACTTCAACTTCAATCAGGGGAACCAAGTCCGGCCTAAAGCGCCTTTGAGCTTGTTTAACAGGGGGAGCACCATTTTTGACTGCAAGGTGATGGACTGCTACTTTCGGGTCCAAGCCAGGCATCTCTTTGTAACTCCAAGCGAAGACATCCCTGAACTCTTTGAGTAACTCAATATAAGTGATTTCTTCATCAGCTTTAAGTAAAGCACTTAGGTAGGTGGGTCTTGGTTCTTCATCGGTGCCAAGGTTAACTTCTTTTAAGGCATCAACCGTCATCTTCACTCCTTCTTCAAGTTCAGGTGGAGCATCTTTCGCATCTTCATCTTCTTGAGGGTCCCCATCATCGAAGGATATGTGATAACACGGCGAAACATCCTCCAATCCCGCATCATCCATTAGAGATAAAACACCATGCTCACCTTGTGCAGTAACATGATACGAAGAACCCACACTTTCTTCGTCTTCATCACGTTCTTTAGTATAGACCACAGTGTATGGCTTCACCTTCAGTACTTCATCACACGAAACCATGACTTTCGTTTGTCGCTTCATTCTAGAAGGAACCAAACTTTGGAAATCTTTAGAGATCTCCTGGATTTTGGGTGAAGCGGGTGTTCTTATGCTTTGAAAATTTCTCCGGAACTTATTCCCCTTCTTTAGTGGGCCCAATATTTCAAACACGGAGGTCCTCGCGGGTGATTTTCCAAGTCGATCAAAGACAAAAGGCTTGTTAGAAGCGGCTGATTCATCTTCTACAGTGATATAATTGCTGCTCGCCCTTCTTATTGAAATGCACACTGGTGACGGTTGCTTGTATCCCAAACCTTCACGTGGTTGCCTCGTTGCAGCTTCTAATGGAAGCTTTCCTAACTTTGACGGCTCGTTGGGATTGTATCCAGCTTTTGCAAATAGCTTGTAAGCATTAGGATCAAAACCTTCATCTGTTCGCTTTGTAGAGAGTGCCACATTCTGCAAACGATTTTGGGCTACAAACCCTGCAAGCGGCATTGAGGACGACTTTACTGCCTCAATTCGTTTGACCGGAAGAGTTAACTCCTTTGGCATGTTGGTTTGGATATTATATGATTCACCCTCGTCTTTCTTCCTTTTAGGGACATATTGGAGCGCGGGACTTACTTTCTTTCCATATGACATAATACCCCCTTTATGAGATTTATTCACGTTGGCAGGTACCTCCTTTGTAACAGCTTTGGCTTTACCAATAGTCACCTCAGCTCTTTTAGTTATGGGTTCGTCATTCCTGCTTTTCATACCATCATCAACTTTCAGATCCTTCACAATGCGGTTCTTCAAGTAGAACTTTGCATCGGCGAAGTGTGACTCAGCCTTGGTGAATGGCTCATCATCAGCAACTATCGTCTTCTCGACTTCACCCTCGTAGTATTTTAAACATTGATGGTAGGTAGATGGAACAACTTTATTCTCATGTATCCAAGGCCTCCCAAGCAAAACATTGTATGAAGTCTTCGCGTCGATCACATGCAGCCATGCACTTGATTGCATATCTTCAATAGTAATTCCCAGCCTGATCGCGCCTATGGCTCTTTGCCCCCCTTGGTTGAATCCTTGGATCATCACACGACTTTCTGAGAGTTCGTTCATGGGAATACCAAGTTCTTTCACAGTGTGGATTGGAAAAATGTTCACCGAGGATCCTCCATCAACCAAAATCTGATTTACCCTTTCATCATGCATATAACCAACCAGATACAATGGGCGGTTATGAGGAGTGTCACCTAGCAAAAGATCGTCATTTGTGAACGTGGTCTTTTCCTCACAAGCATTAACTTCTTGAGGAGTGGACTCGATAGACTTTTCTGAAGATGGTGCCAACAGTAGGTCATCACTCTTCTCTTCCCCTTTATCAGCGTGGCAACAAGAGGCATCAATGCCCTCATGGGAAATCTTCGTGCGGAACCAACTTGGTAAAAATTCCTCCAAGGTTACTGGATTTCGTGGCTTTTGAGGGTGGTGCATCTCCACTTTTTCTTTCTTCAAACGCCTAACTGGATTCTTTTTTATTAGTCTTTATACCATCATCTTCCTTGTTGGTTGTTCTACTGATTCTTTTCGTGGGCTCCTTTTGTGGCGCCTACGACGAGTCACCAACGTCCAACCTTCATCATCATCAGGTTGATCATCTTCAACTTTGTTGTTCTCCAGTAATTCTTCATCTTTACTTTCTTTAATACTGCATAATTCATCCGTACTAAATGAGCCAAAGGTGATAGAGACTTGGTTTGCGCTTGCTTCCTCATCTTCCAGCACGATCTTCTTTTCACGAGCCAAGTCCATGACTTTGTCCTTGAAGACAAAGTACTTCTCTAGAGGGTGGCTTACAAGTCGATGATATTTGCAGTAGTTTGGGTCATTTGTTTTCCCAGCTTCATTTGGTCACTTCATCTCCAGAAGCTCAATGAGATTTAACTCGAGGAGTTCTTCGAAAATGGCTGGCACGTCAGAATCCAGGAATGGGTACTCTTTCTCCTGCATCTCTTTTAGAGTCAACTTTCCACTTGGCTTGTCTTGAAAAGAAGTGGATTTCATACTCTGCTTCTTGCTCACCTTCGTCGTGAACTTCATAGGTGACGTATTGACATTCATAGCTTCTTTGCTTTCAGATTTGGGTACGAACTTGCCCCACTTCCTGACTTCTTGCTTTTCATTTGCTTTACGAGGTTCATAGATGGGCAGCCTTTCATTTCTAGTAGTGGCCATGCTCAATTCCATGTCATGGGCACGAGTTGCAAGTTCTTCAAATGTGCTAGGCTTGATACCTTGCAAGATGTAGTGCAACCCCCAATGCATGCCTTGGATGCACATCTCTATGCCCGAAGCTTCACTAAGCCTGTCTTTGCATTTGAGGTTTGCATTCCTCCAACGATTGATAAAGTCGATAACTTGTTCCCCCTTTCTTTGACGAGTACTTGTGAGCTCTATCATACTCATAGTGCGTCTTGTGCTATAAAAGCGATTGAGGAACTCTTGCTCTAGTTGATCCCAACTATCGATAGATCCAGCCTCGAGGTCCGTGTACCAATCAAAAGCATTTTCTTTTAATGAGTCGACAAACTGCTTGACGAGGTAGTCTCCATAAGTCCCAGCATTGTTGCATGTATCAACAAAGTGTGCCACATGTTGCTTTTGGTTACCTTTACCATCAAACTGTTGAAACTTTAGAGGTTGATAGCCAGCGGGCATCTTCAACATATCAACCCTTGCAGTGTACGGCTTTGCATATGTAAGGGAGGATTTGGCAGCAACTTCATATTTGTTCTTAATGGTTCCTTTAATGAACTCCTTCAATTGATCGATTGGAATCATCCCTTCAGATGAGACAGGGATAGCCTTAATGGATGCTACTTGTCTGGGAGGAGAGTCACTCTCTAAAACTTCTGGGAGTTTGCGGGGTGCATGGGTGGATTCTTCTCCCATCAGAATTCCCACCCTGTTTGTTAGCTTGTCAATTATGGCCTCTTGATTTTGCATGCATTTCGTCAAGCCAGCGATTGCCTCTGTCAAGTTTGCCAATTGCTCCTCCATAGATGAAGTGTTTGTCACCATGGCTGGCATGATTGTCGTGGACGATGGAGAGTAGCATGGATTTTCACACAGATTGATCCTTGATTGGCTCACGCTATGTGGTGTAAGTGGGGAGGATCCATCACTTGAAGCATCATCATCTTCCTTCATAGCAGAGTGCTTGGATCCGGATAGGTCAAGCAGAGCAAGATTTTTCTTGATCTTTTCAGCAACATCGCTTCCTCCTTCAGATGCGTTTGTGCCAGATCTTGCTCCTTTTGAGGATGAAGATCCGAAAACAGGAGTTGATACAGACGGCATTTGGGATGCTTATTGTCCTAAAGAGCTTGCTTTGCTCCTCGTAACTAGTCCGAAGCTTCCGAAGGTAACATCGAGGATGCTTTCCACATTAGCATAGAACCTGGAGTTAGAAGCCTTGGTGGAAGTTGAAACGGAGTTGATTTTCTTTGAAGCCATTTCAATGTTCTTGGACTTTGGTGATTAAAAAGTTGAGATGAGAGGTAGAGATTGTCCCACTGGGCGTGCCAGAATTTGTAGACAATAAATTTGCGGACGAGAAAATAAAATCAAGACCGAAAATATTGCAACAATCATAGTATTTGATTTTAAATATTTGAGTGTACAATCTATTTAATTCCTCTTATTCTACTTTTCTAGTATAAATTCAAGGGCCTTTGAGCTTGATATTGAATCTATGTTTGTTGCCACGAACGATGATCTTGTTTTTGAGCTTGATTGCTTGAACTTGATCTTGATTCGTTCTTCGTTCTTGAGCTTGAACTTGATTTTTTCTTCGTTCTTGAACTTGAGGTTGATTGCTTGAACTTGAACTTGTTTGCTTGAAGCTTGAAACTTGTAGAGAAATTTGCGGCGTTTGATCCACGAGCTCTCCCTTGCTTCTTGTTATCACTTCTGGTGTCCTTTTTGAGTTATGAAGACCCCTATTTATAGTTGTGGAAGGCAAGAGTTATGATGAGAACAAACTCTTTTCGACCAATCAAATTGGAGTGTGACATGGTCGCATTTGATTGGCCAGAACATGTCACTTGCACACGTGGCGCGATTTTATTGGCCTTTTAGTGTGACTTGGCATACCTTGTCATTTTGACACGTGGCATGATCCCATTGGCTCTTCCGTTTGACTTGGCGTGCCACATCATTTGACACGTGGCACCAAATTGGGCCTCTAGGAAGATGACATCTTGGGCCTAATGAATTGGGCTCATCACTTTAGCCCAATTAAATGGGCTAGCCCAATGGATTAAGATTTATTTATTTAACCCATATATATTGGACTTATATAATTAATTCAATTATATTAGCCCATAGTATTTATTTGGGCTAATATATCTTGAATTTGAAATATAATCCAAATTCTTTACGGATTTAATTCCAATAAAATTTATATGCTTACAGATACTTACGTAATAAAAGATTGGAGTACAATAGTTAATGCATGAATATTTGGTGCGAATTTGAATTTTCAATTTTCTTAACTTTTTTTACACCAAGATTACGTACTAGGATACTTTTTTTTGTGTGTGTGGTTAAAATGGATATTTATATATTACTAGTATTCAAAAATATTACATATCAATGTCGCCTGATGTGGTATTGTAGGACCCCAAGCATAACAATATTTTGAGATATGGTATCCATATTACATGCCACAAAATTCCTAATAAACTCAGTTCCTAGGATGTCGGTCCAAAAACATCATTGACAAACATCGGACGAATTGGAAGTAGACTAGATCTGCCCGGAAAAACTATCTTGGCTGCTTCCTTTGCCATTGCATCTGCCACCCTATTCTGCTCCATGTAAGTGTGTTTTACCACGACTCTGTCTATCCTGTGTATTAGTAACCAGCATTCACAAATCATAGGGTCATATATTAGGTTACCTGTAATTAGCATTTATATCATTTCGGCCGTGTCTGTGTTGATGTCCAATGGACCCAATTGTTTTGTTCAGCAAATTGCAGTCCTTTTAGAAGAGCCTTCAATTCGACCAAAGTGTTTGTTGTATGTGGTATATTCTCCATAAACCCTATTATCCAATTTCTATTATGATTTCTGAATACACTACCTAATCCTCCGATGCCTGGGTTGCTTTTAGTTGTGCCATCGATATTTAGCTTATAGGAACCTCTTGTAGGTGGCATCCATTTAACAGTGATTTGGTAAGTTATTTTGGTGGAAGTATTTAACGCACTAGAATGCTTAAATACAATAGCAATAATATTAAAGCAAAATATTATTTGAACTCAAAATTCCATCTTGACTAGTAATTCCCCCGTCCCAATTTAGATGCCAATATTTGACTCGATTAGAGTTTATGAAAAAAGGAAAAACTTTTAAATTTAAGTTGTAAAACAAATTATGGTTTGTGTGTTTTTTAAATTCAAAATGGTAAAGGGCATGATGTACAAATAGTACCATTTGTGTTGGCTGTAAATTACTCCACCAAAGATAAAGTAGGAAGTATAAAGTTAAATTATTTATAAATTAAAAAAAATTAAATAAAAATTTAAAAAGTAAGTATAACACATAAATCAGATAGAGGCAGAATTAAATTATCCTTAATTACTCATATTCTGTGAAAATTAAGGAGAAAGTTCGCTTTATTAATGCTGCAAATCGGGTCACCAAATGTGTGAAAGGCTCCAGGATGTCTATTTCAATACTAACAGCCGCATAATATGTCGAACCACTGAAGTATCTCGCACGTGTCACTTCCTAACCTCAGCGAATAAACTTTACTCCACTCCTAACTTCTCCGCGTACATTACAAATTATCGTGGCCTTACCGTTTACAGTTATATCAACAGGTAACCGCTAGTTACCCACGAGCCCTTTCGCTGTCAATAGAAGACTTTGTTGCCTAGGCCGACCGACATTACTCGGTTATAGGTTGACCCAATAATTCTAAAGCTCCTTATATTCATTTCCCCAAATAAATAGGCCTATTCCTGCTTCCCGCTGATTGATGAGCTGCATATTTGCTCTGTTTCTTTCTTACTTACACGATTCTACCGCTCTTGTTATGGTCAACGCCGCTCGCCGGCGAACTGAGAGCCACCTCTCCATTCCTCCACTCGGCTTCTGCCGTCACAATTTTCCGCTGCCGCCGCCTCTGATAACAACTGATAAACCATCTATAAACCTATAACATATACATACAAACAGAGAGATACTCTTGTACTGTGATGCCGTCTCCAAGAAGTCACCGGAGAGTCATCGAGGAGAAGATTCGGAAGGGGAAGTTGCCGGAGAAATCCTTGTCGTTGCACGGAGATATCTCAGGGAGCACTTCCGAGATGTTGCGAAGGCCTAGAACTGTTCCGAACTTGTTCTCCGGCAGAGGACCTTCTACCGGTAGCTCTGCCGAGGTGCAGGTTAGGCTGAAATTGACGAAGTTGCTGTTGAATGTGACGATTGAGAGGAGTTTAGGTCCCGTTCATGTGCTGATATCACCGGAATCAACTGTACATGATCTTATCGTCGCCGTGATACGGCAATACTCGAAGGAAGGAAGACGTCCGGCACTTTACTCCGCGGACTCCTCCGATTACGATCTTCACTTCTCGCAGTTCAGCTTAGAAAGTAAGAGCCGTTCGATTGTGCTTTCTCGAATATTTACCGTAAATTGAGCCGTCTAAATTACTACCATTTCATTGGATAGCGAATTGATTAATTAGTTTTTTGTTATAAATGATTGGTGGGTTCAGGTTTGGACAGAGCGGAGGAGCTAACGGCGTTAGGGTCCAGAAACTTCTTTCTGTGCCCCAAAAGGTTAGGCGCTGAAACTTCGATGGGTGGTGACATAACGGTGTCGTCATCAAGATGTACAAAACAAGCTGATACTGATATCAGTATAGCCTTGCCTTGGCCTAAGTTCATGGATTTCTTGCTGTGACTATTTTGCCATTTCACAGCTTTGGTAATTAGAGTCGGAGTCTAAACTTTATAGATTCTTAATTCTAGAATAGTGACATAAGGGGATTTTTGTACATATTTTAAGTGAATTTCTTGATACATGTAGAGTTTGGACAAAAGTGGGGTTCTGCCAAATTTGTACTTCGGCTTCTAGCTCCGTGCCTGTTGGCAATTATTTTTTCAAACTCATCCTGTTAAATATGTATAACATAAATTAAGATGGAAGGACAGTAGTATATCGCTTCTTATCTTCCATAAGGTGCAGGATGATGAAATGAGAAGGATTTGCCAAAATAGTTATGTTGCCCCAACAAGTCCGTTCCAAAATGTGCGAGTTGGTCGCTATCATATTTCGCTCGTTGTAGGTGTAACTTACATAGGAGGTTGTTTTCGGTTGAGTTCGGAACCAAAATGTGGTATTTTTGGACTCAAAAGATATTTTTAAGTGTAAAAAAAAAAAATCCATTATATATACAACGCCAGACAATCTGGCGTTGTATATTAATTGTAACGGCACCGTTAATATACAACGCCAGGTTTTCTGGCGTTGAATCTGACACACTGATTCAACGCCAAAAAATCTGGCGTTGTATTATTTTATTTCTGACCCCACCATTAATAGCAGTGTATAATAATTCAAAAAGTATAACGCCAACTTATTTGGCGTTGTATATGTAAAAAAAAAAAAAACTTCCCGGCTCTTCATTTTCTATATAAAGAGGTTACAATCGCATAGAAATGCAATCCAAATTTTTTTTAACTCTTATTGCTCTATTATTGTTAAATTCTACTATATTTTTTATTATGTCTGAAGAGCGTATGATAAGAGTTTCATTATATTGGGGTGGTGAGGTTGTGATGGAGAATAACTCTGTGGGCTACAGTTTACCTGCTAAGTGTCATGTTAAATTGCCATTGAC
>MU685603.1:6251-40464 GCA_026770625.1 Nicotiana glauca
CTGTTTCGCTGGGTTGCTGGTCGGATAAGCTCCTCCTGGACGACGGGACAGTGGCTTGGTTGTTTGGCTGGAGCTGGTGGTCCGGTGGTTGACATGGGACGTCGGGGCTGGCGGGGTTGTTTGTGGTTGTGGACTGGAGGTTTGGAGGTTTGGATGTTTGTAGGGTTGCTGTCCGGTGAAACTGGGCTGCCGGAAATGGAGGGGGCGACGGGGAAGGGCTGTTGTGACGGACTGAAGATGGAGAAGGAGAGGGGGCTCATGTGTGCGTGTGTGTTGTATTTTTTAGGTTTAGGGTTATGTTTAGTGTATAGTAGAATAATAGATGGGTCATGGGTTTGGGTTATGGGGTTTTGGGTTGGGTAGAATAGGTTTGGGCCTAGATTTTAAATTTAGGAAGAGGCCCAATTCCAAATTTGTTTTCTCTATTTTTTGTTCTCTTTTCTATTACTAATTAATAAAACTAAAATGCTATGATTAAATTATAAAAACCAAAATTATCTTAAAATACTAATTAACTCTTAATAATAATTATCACACAAAATTAAACATCAATTAAAATGAAATCGCACAATTTGGACATTAAATGCTAAAAATGCAAAAATACATATTTTTGTAATTTTATATTTTTTGCAAAACAAACTTAATTACTCCTAAATGTAGAATTATATCCTAGATGCAAATGTGACATATTTTTGTATTTTATATTAATTTAACAAATAAACATGCACAAACAAATATAAATAATTATCCAAAAATGACACGAGAAATCTAAAAATTGCACAAAAAAAAAAATTATTTTATTTTGAATTTTTTGGGAGTATTTCTCATATAGGCAAAAATCACGTGCTCACAGTGATCTCCTGGGGGAATTCCCCCCAGTATTCGAGGTTGATTGAAGAGAAGCCTTGAATACTTGTTAAGTTCTCCTTAGGTAACATATATATGTTTCCTCATTAAAAACCATGCCGGTAAAACCCTTCTTGGGATAAAATCCGATCAAAGGAAAAGAGTGCAATACATGCTTTAAAAACTAAGGTCTTCAAGCTGGAAAGCACTTCGACTGTTCTGATCTAACACCTGCATACAATTTAGTGTAAGATGTAAATAAAAAGGGAGACTATTATACCTTAGTTGTGATGGCGCTTTGAGCCTCGATATGCTTCAATCATTTGCTCCGGGGATGCGGTATGGTCCTTTGTTTGTTTAGTCGGGTGTAGCTGAGAATGTATCTTGTGATTGCTACTTTACTATTTGCTTATACTTTGGATCTTTAGATGTTGAAGGCATCTATGATGGTGCCACATCGTGCATCGCAAATATCTATCTTACTGCATACTGTTCTCCGTACACAGTTTTTATTTTGTCCTTTGTCGAAAACTTCATCATTTGATGAAGAGTGGATGGTATTGCTCTCATGCAGTGTATCCATGGCCTTCCCAGCAAGGAGTTGTACCTCATGTCTCCTTTGATGGCATGAAACTTGACATTTTGGGTTGTGCCATCCACGTTAACGGGGAGGGTGATTTCCCCTTTCGTTGTTTTGCTCGCCATGTTGAATTCGTTGAGGACTCGAGAGGCGGGCACAATCTGGTAGAGTAGTCTGAGCTTCTCCACCACCCTGGACCTAATAATGTTGGCCGAGCTACCTGGATCCACAAGCACACGCTTAATTTGAAATGCATTCATAAGAAAAGAATTATCAAGGCATCATTATGAGGGTGAGACATGGCATTGATATCCTCGTTGCTAAATATGAGAGCATCTTCGGGTATGTAACCCCGAGTTCACTTCTCCTTAGTGATGGATATTTTTGTTATTTTGACAATGGGTTCCTACGGGATGTTGATTCCTCCAATGATCATGTGAATGACATGTTGCAGCTCATCTGTTTCATTTTTCCTGTCCGCCTCTATTTCCCGGAACTGATTTTGGCTTAGTCGCTAAGGAACTCTCGGAGGTTCCCTTTGTTGAGTAGTCGGGCTACTTCTTCTTGGAGCTATCTGTAATCTTCGGTTCTATGACCGTGTGTGCCATGAAATTCGCACACTAAGTTAGGGTTCCTCTGCGACGGATCCAATAGTAGGGGTCTTCGCCACTTAATGTCTCTAATTTTACCGATGGCAGATACGATGTCCGAAGTATCAATGTTGTAGTTGTATTCAGACAAGTAGGCTGCCTCCAGCAGTACTGTATATCTGTTGAATCTGGATCTACTCATGAGTCCTGAGGATTCTGACCTCGGTCTATCCTTCGGTCATTCTAGGGTATGTTACGCCCTAGGTGTTTCTTCGATATTCAGTGTATGGTTGGTACCTTTCCTTGTTTGGTTTGGATCCTTTTCCAGGAGCATTCTAGGATATACTGAGCCCAAGGGGGCTCCTAGTTGGTCGTCCTCGACCCTGATCTTTGATTGATATCGATTGTGGACATCTGACCAAGTCATAGTGGGATATTCAACCAAATTCTGCTTCAGCTACTTCGAAGCCACCGAGCTTTATTCGTTCAAAGCTTGGGTGAAGGCATGTACTGCCCAGTCGTTGGAGACTGGTGGTAATTCCATTCGCTCCATTTGGAAGCGCGATATGAACTCCCATAACATCTCGTTTTCTCTTTGTTTGATCTTGAAGATGTCAGATTTGTTGTGATAAATTAAGCTTCATTCTAAGGCGTAAGGTCTTGAACAACTTCATATTATATGTATCGACTTGAGGGCACGGTTGAATTGAGCTAACGGATGATTCAGAGTCAAATTGGAAGAAGGAATCTAGTTTCAGAAGTTTAACCGGTAAGAATTTGATCGGAATTGGACTTTTGAGTAAACAGCCCCGGAATGAATTTTTGATGATTCCAATTGCTTTGTATGGTAATGTTGGACTTACACACACATCCGGATTCAGATTTGGAGGTCTGTAGGGTAAATTGAGGCATTTCGGCGAAAGTTGGAAAAGTGAAAGTTTGGAAATTGTAGAGGTTTGACCCATAGTTGACTTTTGCAATATCGGAGTCGGAATGCGATTTTGAGAGTTGTAACAACTTTTTTATGTCATTTTGGAAATTTGGCGTCATTCCATATTAATTTGATAGGTTTAGGCACGAGTTTAGAAAATTGAAGATTTGAAAGTTCATAAGTTCGATTTATGGTTTGATTCGTTGTTTTGGCATTGTTTAATGTAATTCATAACCTCGAGCGAGTCCTTGTTAGGCTATGTGACTTGTTTATGTGTTTAGAAAGGATCCCAAGAGATCCTCGGGTGTGTTCCGGGTGGGCCACGGGTCCTTTTTCCCTATGTCAGAACTGCTGTTATGTGTTTCCTTCTATGCGATCGCATAGCCATAGCCGCGATCGCGTAGTGTAATGTCAACCTGTCATATTTTCCTTCATTGTGTTCGCATAGGTGGGTTCGAGATCACATAGTGTGGCTCTAGGCCTCGACATTTTTTTTCCTTTTCAAGATCGCATTGTCCTGTACGCGATCACATAACACAAAATTGGGCAGTAACATTTTTCCTTCTACGCGATCGCATAAGCTCTTCCGCGATCGCGTAGCACACTTTGGTCTAGCAACTATTTCTTCTACACGATCGCGTCTACTCTCTTGCGATTGCGGTGCTTAAAATTCTAGGCAGACAGAATATATTCCAAAATCGAGGGTTTCACCATTTTTATCATATTTTGACTTATAGACCTCGGTTTTGAGTGATTCTAGGTGGGTTCTTCAGATAATTTTATTGGGTAAGTATTCTTCACTGAGAATTAAATATATTACATAAATTAGTCCTTGTTTTTATCATTTAAATTGTGTTTTTAGTTAGTGAAAATGTTGGTTTTTGAAGAAACTTTTCAAAACAAAATTTCATGATTTGAGGGATGAAATGGTATCGGAATTTGGTAGATTTTGTATGGTTGAACTCATAGTAGAATGTGTATTTGGATTTTTTAAAATTTGTTGGGTTCCGAGGTGCGGGCCCAGGGGTTGACTTTTGGACCGATTTTTAGATTTTGTTAAAGATTGAAACTTTAGGATCCAGAATAGTTTATTATGTGTTTTATTTGTACTTTGAAGTTAATTTGGTTAGATTTGAGCCGTACGGAGATATATTCATCTGTGAAGTGCATTCTTGAGTATCAATGTGTCATCTTTGAGGTAAGTATCTTTCCTAACCTTGCGTGGGGGACTTCCCCTTAAGATTTGAGTCTTTTATGTTGATTGTCTTCGTGTACGCGAGGTGACGAGTGCGTGCTCGGACTTATTTGTGAAAAATTGGCCTTTTAGGGTCCTTAGGTCTTTATATTCACTGTGTAGGAATGTGTTCTTGACATGACTAAATTTCCTATTTATTTTTTCGCCTCTACAAGCTTAATTGGAATTAATTGCTTCATGATTCTCTCTTATTGCCTAATTGACTCCTAATTGATTTAATTGAAGGACTTTACCCCTCTTATTGTCATGCTATCTTTTAATATTTTCTTATCTTATTTGAGAATTTCATTATCCCTTCTGAAATTATTTAGTCTTAAGTGAAGCTAAGATCATCTTCCCTTAATTGAATTTTTGAATATCCTCAAAATTTGTCCAACCTTAAAAGGAGTTTAGATAATTTATATCTTGTTGACTTGCCTTTATTTGGGACTATTTGACTCATGTTGATTTCCTTGCTATTGACTTGTATATTGTGGGGGTCATTGCAACATGTTAGTTTTCCCGTTGTTGCACTATTCCCTTTATGCCAACATTCTTTTATGTTGTTATCCTTTGTGAGCTGGTTCTACCATTCCCTTGTGATTTATAGTCCTTGAGTTGATTTACTTGTCTTACCTTGTATTATTGTCATGTTGTGGTTATATGTATTGTGGTGATGTACGCGCATTCTGTTGTGCTGTAATTGTTGTTTCTGTTGGTTGCGCTGTGTATTTATTTTGGGACTACAGGACTGCATCCGGGAGATTTCCCTACACATATATTGATTTTTGGCTGTAGTGCAGGATACAAATAGATCCCCTGCACATATATTGAGGATACCAAGAGATCCTCGGGATACCAAGAGATCCCTAACTCATATATTGAGAATACCAAGAGATCCTCGGGATACCAAGAGATCCCTAGCACATGTATTGAGGATACCAAGAGATCCCTAGCACATGTATTGAGGAAACCAACAGTTCTTTGGGATACCAAAAGATCCCTAGCACATGTATTAAGGATACCAAGAGATCTTCGGGATACCAAGAGATCCCCAGCACATATATTGAGGACACCAAGAGATTCTCGGGATACCTAGAGGCCCCTAGTACATATATTGAGGATACCAAGAGATCATTGGGATACCAAGAGATTCCTAGCACACATATTTATGTTTGGGACTGCGGGACGATATCCTGGGAGATCCCCTGTTAATATCCTTGCGTAATGTCTATATAAATATCATGTTTTGTATATTAGACCAGTAGGTGTCTTGACTGTTCCTCATCATTACTCCACCGATATTAGTCTTGATACTTACTGGGCACAACTGTGATGTGCTCATACTACACTTCTGCATATCTTTTTTGTGCAGATCTAGGTATTGTTCACTAGTAGCCAGATTCTTGCCGAGAATACTCAAGGTAGCCCTGCTGCGTCCGCAAGCTTTGGACTCACCTTCATATTTTGTATTCACACTGTTGTCATTATTTCTATACAGTTGTGTTTAGAAGTTGTAGCAAAACTCTGTAGAGCTTATGACTTGTACTAGCGAGTTTTGGGAAGTTGTTCGTTGTATAAGGAATTTATCTTAGACAAATTCTAGTTGTTATTCTGCATTTTGGTAGGCTTACCTAGTCCATAAGACTAGGTGCCATCACGAAACCTAACGGAGGGAAAAATTGGGTCGTGACAGTTTTCATATGCGTTCACTGAGTTAGACATTTTGACATGAAATCAAAGATTCTTGGACAATAAAAAGTGTGAAAGATAACTTGCGTTATGTAGTAAACCAAGAAGAAAACAATCACTATTATTTTTAGCCCCGTGGTGGGCGCCAAACTGTTTACCGGAAAATGATAATTACAATTAGATTTGATTTTGTGGTTCTAAAAATTTGTAGTTTATTTTTATACTAGTTGTTAGGCAATAGATGCTAAGCGTGAGATTAGAAAATAAGATAAAAGTTTGAAGGTAGCGTGTCAAGCAAATCGAGTGGTTGAGGATCGTGGCCTCGAGCTGGCTTATACGGGGCCTCGAGGTCGAGCTAAGTGTTAGGCTACGTCTGGTCGATAAAGGACTAACAGTTTTGAGAGCTTTGATGAAGGCTCTTTATGATCAATGATGAGTAATAAATGAAGAAATCAATGAAAACACGATAAATGCAAGTAATGTAATAAATGTAAGCAATAGAATCACGGGAGAATGTGTTTAAGTTAGAGAGTACAGAATGTTCTTGTTCTTGTATTGAATATTGTGTGTGTTAAAAAATGATAAGGCCCCCCTTTATATATAAGGGGGGTTCCCAACATAGTACAAACGCATTTATTACAAGGATATGAGGCTGGTACAACTATTTAATGCCACGGTACGGGCTTGAGCTAGCCTAATAGACTTGGTAAGCTTTAATCATGTGCCTTGGGAACTTCCTGTTTGTCCATCATAGCCATCGATCTGAACTACCTCGAGGTCAAACATTGAGAACCCTCGGGGTCGAACCTCGAGCTGAGCCTCGATCTTTTTGGGGGCGGTCTTACGAAACGCCATAATGACCATAAAATCGGACTCTCCGATTTTAGCTGTATACAAGGAGTAGGAGCCATTGTGCTGTGATTGGAATTAAAGCAATATCTCTTGACTTTGTTATGCATTGAGAATAGTGAGTACTTTGGTGGTGACTCTTAGGCTCAGTTTTTGACTCTTGTATAAGTACCTTAAATTGTATGATCTTAACTTTGCTTAAATGCTTCAACTAGAGTGTCTTGATGAGTCCAATACTGAGTGAGTTATGTGAGATGTGTGTGTGAGGTTTATGTGCTATTCTGTGCATTCCATTTGATGTATAAAACTTACCCCGTGTGTTTGCAAAGCGAAATATTAGTTTTGTTCAGTCTTGGAAGTGATATAGGCATTTTTTTGTTGAGCCAGACATATATAGTTTACCCGCCTAATTGTTATGTATCGTAGTTAACCCTTTGAGCTCGTAATCCTATTTTTTTTGCAGCCACATTACAAGCCTTACCCATTTGTTTGAATTAACCATCTATTTGAACCTTTTCATCTCTTATGAGCACTTGAATTGTTATGAACTAGGTAAAAGTTAAAGAGTGGGGTGGTTGGTTTGGCTTTTGAGTAGAACTAATAAAATAAGGAGAAAGGGTGCACTGTTTTGAAAAAGTAAAAGCTACTTGAATTGAGAAAAGAAAAAGAAAAAAATAGTCATATTGCTGTGCAATATTCTTTGATAAGTGGTGACTCTTGATGTAATTGTACTTAAAGAAGTAGGGAGTTAATGAATATTAATGTGAATGTGGAGTTATGGTTTGACATAAATGTGGAGTTTTGAAAGGTAAAGTATATGTATTAAAGCGCTTAGAGAGGTGTAGTCACTCTTATATACAAATGTATCCTACCTGTCCCACAGCCTACATTACAACCAATTTGTGTCCTAATTGATCCTAGACTGAATTAGCTCGACTAGCAGAGTAGTACACTACGGGAATGCCTATGGTGCATCTTTAGTGGAATATAAATGTTATTTATGAGAGTGAGTGAATTCTTTCTATCTTGAGTTCCTAATTGTTCTTAAAATTTATTGTGTGTGCAACTACTCTCTTTTGTTGTGTGAGAGTGATTCATGTAGTAAAGGTAATTTCATTGACCTCTATATTAGAGTAAGTAGGTTAGTTGTGAATAATGTGTGGTACTTGTGAGTCAAATCTTGAGGTGAAGATGTTACACTTTTGTGCTTAGTCTATTTTAAATATTCTTGGTGTGAAGACTTAGGATAATTGTTAAAAAGGGTGTGTCTATATAAAGTATAGTATGATTTCTCAAGGACGAGCGATGTTTTAAGTGTGAGGTGTTGATGGTAGGCTATAATTACGTATTTTAGTCGCTTATTGCACTCTAATTTACTGCACTTTAATTGAGTTTGAGCTTTTATCGCTAGTGTTTTGCACTAATTATTTGTTTTATGCCTTATAAGAGTGATTCCAAGCTATGTCGATGTTATAGAATAAAATTGAGCTATTTGGAGCTTTGAAGTCTGAGTAAAATACCAAGGGATTAAGCCGAGATCGCATTCGAGGATCGAAAACCACATCGGAACTTCAAAAATTAAGCGAAACGACAAGCTTTGAGAAAAACCCATAGATGCGGCTGCTTTATTTTACTGCTTCCTTCAAAGGGCACACTCCTTGATAAACTCCACTACCACACCACGTGGCGCGTCGCCCCATGCGGCACGCCTGTGCAATTTTTACAGAGTAACATTCCAATTTCGGCAAGAAGAAAGTGATTTTATTTGGGCTTGACCCTACTTGATATAAATACATGTAAAAATGTTATTTTTGGCATTTTTGACATACCTTAGACCTAAGGAGACTGTTTTGGAAGGAGAGAAGACGCTGAGAACATTCTTTGGAGGAGAAAATCATCGAGTTCTTCATTCCTTCATCTTTTCTTTGTAATTTATTTATGCAAAATACTTGGAAAGTTGTTACTACGAACATGCGTGGCTACGCACTCTAGTTTCTAGGGTTGTGGTTCACATGATTATTAACGCTTATTAATTGCATCTTCGTTAATTCGTATTATCATCTTATGGTTGTTTCTTTAATTCTACTTTTAACTTGTGAATTTTTATAGCTACCAATTCATCCTACTATCTATGCCATGCTTGGGAAAGACGTGTTTAGATTAGAGTAGAATTAAAGAGGGCTTGTTTCTGAACCCGTGGCTCGAGGAAATATTTCGCAGTTAGGATAGGAATATACCTAACAGTCTTGCTTAGTTAAATACCATATTATATTCGTTCATGATAGACTTAATACCATAAGAATATATGATTGATATATTGTGGACATGCAGGTACTATTGTGAGAACATGCTATTCATATAAACGATCTGGTTAATTAGCAACCATAGATAATCTGGATTAACAAGTGTGATTATTGAACTTAATAGGATTGATAAACCAACCATAAACCTGGAATTTTCATCTCCTCTGAATTAAAATCTCATCATACACATTTTAATTCTTGATAACTTAGTTGTTACTTGTTTAATTTTCGCAATAGTAGTTTAATAGAAAAAACCACTCTCAATTATCTTGGACAATTAATTAATTTTAGTTTACTTAATTAACGATTGATCTAAGTCTATGTGGGTTTGACATCTGGCTTTCGAGTCACTTTATTACTTGACATCCACATATACTTGTGTGTACTTGGGAAACCAACACTTTTTCAGACTTATACAATGTATAGATGCGAGGTTCGGGTCTTATAAGGAATTCCGTATGTTAGAATAAAATTATGTGGTTTACAGGCTAAGGTTGAAGTAATGATATTCAGTTATGTTGTGTTGTCAGGCCTATATGGAATATGGTGACGTGGTATCGCCCCGTATATGTGCATGGTAAGGTTAGATGACAGTTAGATGGCTTTGGAACGACTCAATGTACGTTCGAGGACGAACGTATGTTTAAGTGGAGGAGAATGTAACGACCCAACCATTCATTTTGAGAATTTACATTCTGTATAGCTATTTGACATCTTGAGTAGCACCGTATGATGTATTATGACTTGTGTGAATTGTCGGTTTTGGTTTTTCGGTTATTCAGAATTGATTTGGAAGCATGATTCTTAACTGGGAAGCTTTAAATTGGAAAAGTTGACCAAGTTTGACTTTTTAGTACTTGACCTCGGATCGGAGTTTTGATGGTTCTGTTAGGTCCGGATGGTGATTTTGGACTTAGGCGTATACCCCGATTTGCATATTTCTAGAAGGTTTCGGCACTATTTGGCGAAAGTTGGAAATTTCAAGGTTCGGAATGTTCATAAGTTTTACCAAGAGTTGATTTTGATGATATCGGGTTTTATTTATGGTTACGAAAATTGGAATAATTTCGTTATATCATTTGGACTTGTGTGCAAAATTTGAGTTTATTCCGAGTTGATTTGATAAGGTCCGGCACGAGTTTTGGAAGTTGAAAGATTCAATGTTCATCAAGTTTGATTTGAGGTGCGATTCATGGTTTTGATGTTTTTATGCGTGATTTGAGGCCTTCAATAAGTTCGTGTTATGTTATGTTATGGGACTTGTTAGTATGTTGGGTCAGGGTCCCAAAGGGCTCAGGTAACTTTCGAATAGGTTTGAGTTGTGCATTTTTTTTAATGTTTCAACGTCATTTATTCAAGCATAAATGGTACCACATTAAGCAAATAAGCTCCAATTTCTATTTTGATTGAAGGCTTAGATCTGTATCATAATTACAGAGGCATAACAAAAGAATCTTCGAATTCGGACATCATATGAGGAGTTTATGGTCATTTTACGAAGAATTGGGTTGCTAGATTTTTCAGATTAATTACAAAATTGTCACTGACTTCGTATTTAAAAATCTGCACTATTTTCAAATATTGAAACCAACATATCTCCTTCACTAAGGTCAAATTGAGTGATTCAAAAGCCAAACTTGATTGAAATTTCACAAAAGAATTCATTCGAGGCATCAAAAGCGAGTTTCGGGATCATTTAGTACGAGAAACGAGGCAGAACAACAGGCAGAAATATATAATATCAAGGGTTTGTTCATTTGGTCATATTTTGAGTTGGGGAGCTCGGATTTGGGCGATTTTGGATGTGATTTTTACCATATGTATTGGAGTAAGTATTCTCTACTTGGTTTTGGTTATATTTAATGAATCTATCTTCATTTTTGGCATTTTATTGATGATTTCAAAGTCAAATTTGAGGGTTTTTGTCTAAAATTTCATAAAATGAATTTTTGAGTTTTGAACATCGTTTTAGAGTCGGATTTGAGTGAAACTAGAATGGTTGGACTTGTAATTGAATCAATTATCGGATTTTATAAGTTTTGTTAGGTTTTGAGTTGCGGGCTCGAGTTTGACTTTTTAGTTGACTTTAGGCTTTTGATTAAAGATTCCACCTTTATCGTTTGGAATTGTTTCCTTAGGCTTTATTTGATAAATTTGAGTTGCTTTTGGCTAGTTTCGAGCCGTTCGGAGGTACGTATGCGCATGATGGCATTTTTAGAGCACCGCTTGGTTTGCTTGGTCTGAGATTTTGCTTGTTCAAGGTAAGTAACACTTCTAAACTTGATGCTGAAGGTATGAAATCCCGAAATACATGCTATGTGTTTGGTGTTGAGGTGACGCACATGCTAGGTGACGGGCGTGTACTGTGTGAATTTAGACTCGGTTATTTCTGTGGTACTGTGTATTCACCTAAGCTTATTTGTATCCATAAAATCTCTACGTGATAGAGTAATTGAGCTGTCACCCATGTTAGAAACCATGTATAGGCTACATGCTTATCCTATTGGGACCCATTGAGGTCATTTATGCTGTTGAGTTATCTTCTTATATTGCAATTACATACTCAGTCAAATGCATTCATATGCATATCATAACTCAGTCTCTGTTACCATTTACTGATACATCACATCATTAGTATTAGGCTGATTTCATGACATTGTGAACCCGAGCGACTGGAGAGATTGATGACTGAGCGAGACCGGGGCTTGATTGTGAGGATATTGATTTATGATGGGAGCGGGCTGCACGTCACAACATGTTTTACTGATTATGCCATGATTGGCTTGTTATAGTGCTTGGGCTGAAGGAGCCCCTCCGGAGTCTGTACACCCCCCAGTGAGTGCAAGTACCTACTGAGTGCGAGTGTCAAGTGCCGAGTGATTGGGAGGGCTGAGTGATTATGAGGACTGAGTGATTGTGAGGATTGAGTGATTGGGTGTGATGACTCTAAATCTGAACTCGGTCGTGATAACGCCTCTCGTGAAGACAAGGCCAACCGACTCATTCCCATCTCAATTTTAAGCAATTAAACAGTAAGTATTAAGTCTTAAACCTGATAAAATATACCTATATCTGCACACAAGGTGCATGGAGTAAAGTGAGTAGTCCAACTCAGTGAGTAATAATCATAAATAAATACTGAGCGATAAGAAATCACGAAAAACATATCAACATGCTGTATAGAAGCAGTACAAAACCAGTAAGAAAAGCAATGAAGCTGTGAAATCTCTAAAGTATCTTAGCTCAGTTTAAAAGTTCTTTAAAAATACCTTTGCAACAGTTAAGCAACTAGAACAGATAAGCATATAAAAAACCGCCCCTCAGGCACAAATACCAACAGAAACAGCCCTTCAGGCAACAACATGGAATAAAACCAGCCCCTCGGGCAACATCTCATATCACAATAGGTACCCACGCTCACCGGGGGTGTGCAGACTCCTGGAGGGTCCCCTTACGGTCCAAGCGAAATATCAAGCTATCTCGTGGCATCATCAATAGGCCCTCAACCTCATATCAACAAGCCACCTTGTGGCATACATATCTCAGGCCATCGACCTCATAATCATAATCAGTGTATCACCGCTGCAGCGTGCAGCCCGAACCAAAAGTATCCTCACAACACAGGCCCTCGGCCTTACTTAGCCAAAATTAACTATGTTACTCGGGAAAGAGTAAAACATGATGCTCAGCCCAAAATATTATTTGAAATATCATTTAGTATGTTAAAAACAGAGTAAACATGGTTGAGTTATGGAAACAGTAGAATATAGCATGACTGAGTACACGTTTAAAGTCAAACAGTGAGGAAATATTAGTAAAAATCTCATTAGGATTCAAATAGTTGGCATGGGGCCTAAATATGGCATTCAGCCCAAGACATGATGATAGCAAATAGTTTTGAGTCAAATACATGGTAAAGCAATCATTCGGGATAGACTAAGTCAAAATCTCCAACAGTGCACGACCCCACGCTCGTCATCTAGCGTGTGCGTCACCTCAATATAGCACAACGATGTGCAATCTGGAGTTTCATACCTTCAGGACTTCACCTCGATCCGGTCCAAACTCTAGCCCGCGATGCCTTTGCCCTCACGAATCGACCCGAGGATGCTCCAAATTAGCCACAATCAGTACATAACCATTAAAATATGCTAAGGGAACAAAGCCCACTCGAAAATATCCGATTTACATAAAAAATCCCAAAATTGCTCAAACCCGGCCCCCGGTCCCACGTCTTGGAATCCAATGAAAATCACATCAATAGAATCATCGCCCTCTCACGAGTCTATACATATCAAGAACATCAAAATCAGACCTCAAATGGCCCCTCAAATCCCCACTTTCGCATCTGCGATCCGCTATCCGCACTTGCGCCATCGCAGGTGCGGTTCTCCCATCGCTTCTGCGATTTTTGCCTCTCTATCTCCTTTCCGATTCTGCGGCCCCCTTTATCGCATATGCGGCATCGCTCCTGCGATCCCAACCCCCAGGTGCAGAAATACCAGAAGCAGAAAATCTGCAGCTTCATCATTATTCCAAACTCCCCGTCAACCATCCGAAATCACCTCGAGGCCCCCGGGACCTCAATCAAAAGCACAAACATAACCCGTAAAATTATTCAAACTTGTACCAATTTTCAAAATACCTCAAACAACATCGAATCAACCAAAGCACATCAGATTCAAGACTAAGTTTCCAAATTCTTCCGAATTATGTTTTTGACGAAAAGCCTAACCAAATCATGTCTGAATGATCTGAATTTTGCACACACGTCACAAATGACACAAAAGAGCTACTTCAACTTCTGGAATTCCATTCCGACCCCTATATCAAAATCTTACCTATCAATCGGAAAATGCCAAAAATCTCAATTTCGCCAATTCAAGCCTAAACCTTCCATGGACTTCGAAAATGTATTCCAATCACGCTCCTAAGTCCCAAATCACCTAACGGAGCTAACCAAATCATAAAAGCTCCAATCGGAGATCGTATACAAACAAGTCAAATCTTGGTCAAAGCTTTCAAATTTCAAGCTTCAAATTGAGGAATGTTCTTTGAAATTCACTCTGATTACCATGAAAACCAAAAGCGACGGTTTACATAAGTCATAATACATCACACGGGACAAGTCATGCCTGAGAACTGGTGAGAAAAGTGCAAAAGCTCAAAACGACCGGTCGGGTCGTTACATCCTCCCCCACTTAAACATATTTTCATACTCGAACGTGCCCAGAGTTGTTCCAAAAGCCAAGCAATTGTTGAATAACCTTACCATGCATATACCCGAGGTGATCCCACGTCACCCTATCTCATATCGTTCTGATAACACATTGTAACTAAAATTTCATAATCCAACCTAGCCCACAAACCTTAGAACCACCTTTCCACTTCCGAAATCATGCACAAGATCAGAATCTCACATCTATACTCTGAATAAGCCCAAACAAGCTATAATAACCCATACCTGCAACCTCAGGTGCAATTACATGATTTACCACATAACTCAAACACTTGTAGCTATAACTTCTAATCACAGTAGCTGCACACAACAATCGAATACAGATAGAAAACCTCTTATCAACTAAAGTCTCATTACAACACTTTCATACACTGCCAGTGATAAATGAAACACGCAGTAATCCATAACCATTTCTCAGATCAACCATTCATGAAGCCACTTCTCTTTTGGCAAAGACCATAGCAAATTTCTAAGCCGAACCTCGATATTATCCTTCCAACATGCTGAAATCGAATCCATTTGTATTCATTAAAGATCCTAACGATCTCATTTAATCCAACACAACCACTCTGGTGACATGACACCTCAATACAGGCGCAATCCGCAACTTGCACAATCCGCGCACCAATAAGCAACAATCCGAACTTTCTCAAATCATAAAAAAAATGACTCAAATGAAAGAGCTATACCGCAAGCTCACCAGTACCACCACAACACAATGCTGAGAACCCGTCACACATCGCATAAATAGAACAGATGAATCTAACTCGAAGGATCATACCTCCACATAGCTTCGCTCTAATGCGCGGTCTCATACAAACACTGGTCCACATGAAACCCTCCAGTCACTTTGCTCAAAATTGACAACCACGTGCAATTGATGTCTAGAACTAAAGCAACTCATCATAACCACGGTGAAGCAAATACATCACACCACACAACCCAAAAGGACATAACCGATATGCCATCTACCTAGCAATACCCAGTACTCTTCCCGCTTGACTTTCACTATGAAACCCCAATGGAACCGCACCATATGTGCCTATAACCAATAAATTATAATGCCTCGCAACATAGAAAAGTAACCCATAGATCACCTCAGAACACAAATAGCTCAATAACATTTGAATCAATGCATCCCTCACCAATGGCGACTCGAAGTGAACAAAGCCATTTCGATGCAGAACATACCTCCATATAGGTCTACCAATGAACCCCTTATCATGGAAACCCTGAAGCTACTCCTTCAACTCTTTTAACTCTGCTGGTGCCATACACTACGGTGCCCGACATCAAATCAATGCCAAAATCAACCACCTCATCCGGCGACATGCCCGGCTACAAGAAACACATCTGAAAAGTCCCTCACTTCGGAACTAAATCAATGGTAGGAGTCTCTACACTGACATCCATCACGAAAGCCTAAATAAGAAAGACAATCCTCCTCAGCCATCCGCTGGGTCTTCAAAATATGAAACCACCCTACTAAGAGCATAATCCATCGAACCTTGCCACTCATCCGTGGTATTTTCAACATAGCCAACAACACCACCTTAGCACAATAGTCCAGAATAACATGACACGGAGACAACCAATCTGTACCCAATATTATATCATAATCTAACATACAAAGCAGCAAAAGATCCACTCGGATCTCCAAACCTCGATAGTCACTATACAGTGTCGATACACACGACCCACATCCACAACATAACCTATTTATGAGAACTTCGCGTCTCCAAATCCATGTAGCACACAAATCACCATATTCGATCCCAATTCCGCCGTCCGAATACATACCACACCTCTAATACCCAATCATTCCACGAGAGATACTCTAAAACTTTTCTGTGCTGCCAAGCAAACTCGAATATCAGCAGTCGATCTAATAAGAAAGTTTCGCAATACTACTAAAGTACCATCAACTTAATCACATTGCCTTTTTTGAAACATATATCCTCGTCAAATCACACCAATTAGCAATACCATTTCCTCAATCATCTAAAAATCATTTCCCTAATCATCTGAAGCTCATTTCTCTAATTATCTGAAGCTGCCCGCTGCCTAAGAGTTTTATGACCTTTCTTTCAGAACTAAACCGAAACCTTACACACGCAAATATCGATCCTCCACAACATACCGCATATACCATACCATCCTAGGATAATATGAGAACTTCTTATCCCTTATGAGCCACAAGAAACTATGTACTCAACTAGCCAAGAACTTTTCCATTGGACCTTATCTAGGAGAAAATCACTATACATCCCATGATTCTCATGCCTGTGGAAAATATACACATTTAACCGTGGTAGAAAACATCAAGAACTTTCCGAATTCCATTCGCCCAAAACTAAACTGTCAGGACTGAATCCTTATAACTCAACTAAGCTACACATGCCACCAAAACCCAAGAGAATTGCTGCGAAACACCTGCAGAAACTCATTACCTCAAAATCATCCAAAGAACAAATCATATCCTTACCATGCCGATCCGGCCTTCTACTAAGCTATCCTATTGATCCTACTTCCTTCTAAATTACTTTCAAATTGATACTCTCCTTGCCATAATACCACAATTCCTCAACCCAAACTCACCATATGAGACCCAAGGATAAAACCACACCGTCTAAGTATCATAACCCGCTGAATACTCTCTTAAATATTCCCAAAAGCACCAAGTTCAGCATACCTACCCCGAAGAGACTCTCTGCGAATTCAGAACCATTACCTTTCTAATACTGATATATAGAATCCCATAGTCGATATCGAAATGACACAAGTCTTGACACCCTACAATGTAAACCTTTGTTTCTAGCCAATTATCCAACTTGAAAATCTCCAATTATTACATGTAGAACCTTGAACCTATTAGAACCATTCTCGAGAGTCATCCACTCTACTCCAACCGCAATCAGATAATTAAATAAACCGAACAACCTGTAGCTCATTAGCACTTCGACACCGCAGAATGTAACCTCGACTACGGCTAATCAACTTCCTGCTCTATGCACCGAGCATCCTTCACTAATACCCACTCAAGACACTCCGTGATTCTCATACACCTTATGAAGCATAATATAACATTTGTAAAAAATTTCCTTTACTCGAGACATCCTCAATCTCAACCTTCGTAAGCCCTAACTGATTCACCCGTACGTCTCAAATTGGAACCAACATAGCACATAACCGTGCAACCAACCAATCAATAGTAGACTCCCTCACTTGACTCGAAGCCATAGATCAAAACACACACAATAACTCATAATGCTTATACTCTATTATTGCCATAGTACCATAGTAAGATTAAACTCGATCCTTCATAAACTTGTGAAACACCGTCCATCTAGTACTTTAAATCTTTTGCAAATCTCGAATTCACTCTCGCAAAAGTTAAATCCACTCTCTTAAGTGACCCAAATTCAAATTGCATTACATATCTTTCACTAGTAAATGAGATCCTATAACAGACAACATAGGGATCACACCAACTTCTGAACACTCCGCAGGAGATATCCCACCTGCTTCGCCTCAAACTGGCATCTCTTTATACCCTTCCACTATCATAGACATTACGCAGTTACTTAATCTTACGGAGTCTGAGCTCATACCACAATATGAAATTTACTTCACTCCCAACTAGGAACATGAAAAGATTCTTCACACATCCATAACTCGGGGCTATACCTCAAATCAGGATGGAAATTAAGCACCTAATAGTTTTTTTATCCTCCAGCAGACCCTTCTCATCGCTTCCAAATCATATGAATACATCTTGCAGTCATAACATGCACATCGCATAGCCATCCAGCCATCACTTCTACTAATAAGGACACTACCGAACATATAAGTTCAAAAACACGTGCTTACACAATCAGCACCTTGGTGCTCAAGCTATAGGCAAAAAAATTCCGGCCTCCAGTCCTCTAGACTGGCCCAATATCAACACACAAAGATCACATCTCGCCCCTCAATCAGGGAATCACAAGCCATTGATGCACATCTGATACTGAGCGCTCATGTGCGCATACGAACGCGTGGGAGAAATTCAAAGAGTTACCTTTTAAGCTGAATCAAGGACGCATGATAAAAATTCAAGAATGTGAAGTTTTTTCTAAAGGTTCTGCAGTTTCTCGAGGATAAATACAGATGTCTCCATACCGATCCACGAGACTCTACTAAACCTGCTCATGACTCGTGAGACCTATGTAACCTAGGCTCTAACACAACCTTGTCACGATCCTAAACCCGGACCCGGTCGTGATGGTGCCTCTCATGAAGACAAGGCCAACCGACACATTCCCATCTCAATTTTTAAGCCTTAAATCTGATAAAATAAATAATAAACAGCAAACATTACAGTTTGCAGAAATAAAACCCAATACAGCCCGATACCAGAGTGTCACAAGTCACTAGCATCTACTAGGGTCTAAGATACAATGAAAATTCTGGAAATATACTAAGTACAGTCTAACGACGTCAAAAGGAAGAAAAATAGTTCTGCGGACGTCGGGCAGTCACCTTGCTAAAACTTTAATGACTCTGCCTCTAATCAACCAATACCCGCTACCGAGTGCAAAAATACCTGAATCTGCACACAAGGTGTAGGGAGTAAAGTGAGTACTCCAACTCAGTGAGTAATAATCATAAATAAAGACTGAGCGATAAGAAATCACGAAAAACATATCAACATGATGTATAGAAGCAGTAAAAAACCAGTAAGAAAAGTAAGAAGTTGTGAAATCTCTAAAGCATCTTAGCTCAGTTTAAAACTTCTTTAAAAATACCTTTGCAATAGTTAAGCAATCAAATGCAAAGTAACTAGAACAGATAAGCACAAAAAAATCCGCCCCTCGGGCACAAATACCAACATAAATAGCCCCTTAGGCAACAACATGGAACAACACAGCCCCTCTGGCTATATCTCACATCACAATGTGTACCCGTGCTCACTGGGGGTATGCAGCCTCTTGGAAGGGCCCCTTACGGCCCAAGTGCAGTATCAAGCCATCTCGTGGCATCATCACTAGGCCCTCAACCTCATATCAACAAGCCACCTCGTGGTGTACATATCTTAGGCCCTCGGCCTCATAATCATAATTAGTGTATCACCGCTGTGGCGTGCAGCCCGATCCAAAAGTATCCTCACAACACAGGCCCTCGGCCTTACTCAGCCAAAATCACCTATGCCACTCGGACAACAGTAAAACATGATGCTCAGCCCAAAACATTATTTGAAACATCATTTAGTATGTTAAAAACAAAGTAAACATGGCTGAGTTATGGAAACAGTACAATATTGCATGAGTGAGCACAACTTTAAAGTCAAACAGTGAGGAAATATCAGTAAAATACCATAAGGGTTTAAGTAGTTGGCATGAGGTCCAAATATGGCATTCAGCCCAAGACATGATGATAGCAAATAGTTTTCAGTCAAATATGCGGTAAAACAATCATTCGGGATGGACTAAGTCACAATCCCTAACAATGCACGACCCCACGCTCGTTATCTAGCATGTGTGTCACCTCAATATAGCACAACAATGTGCAATTCGGGGTTTCATACCCTCAGGACAACATTTACAATCATTACTCACCTCGATTGGTCCAAACTCTAGCACGCGATACCTTTGCCCTCACAAATCGACCTCTGAATGCTCCAAATCTATCCACAATCAGTACCTAACCATTAAAATATGCTAAGGGAATAAATCCCACTCGAAAATATCCGATTTACATAAAAAATACCGAAATTGCTCAAACCCGGCCCCCGAACCCATGTCTCGGAATCCAATAAAAATTACATCAATAGAATCCTTGCCTTCTCACGAGTCTATACATATCAAGAACATCAAAATTGGACCTCAAATGGCCCATCAAATCCCCACTTTCACATCTGCGATCCGCTATACGCACCTGCGCCATCTCAGGTGCGGTTCTCCCACCGCTTCTGTGGTTTCTACCTTCCTAGCTCCTTTCCACTTCTGCGGTCCCCTTCGTCGCATTTGCAGCATCGCACTTGCGGTCCCCAATCCGCAGGTGCGAAAATACCAGAAGCAAAAAATCTACAGCTTCATCAATATTCCAAACTCCCCGTGAACCATCCGAAATCACCCCGAGGCCACTGGGAACTCAACCAAAGGCAAAAACATAACCCGTAACCTTATTCAGACTTGTACCAATCTTCAAAATAACTCAAACAACATCGAAACAATCAAAACACATCGGATTCAAGCCTAAGTTTTCAAATTCTTCCGAATTACATTTTTAATCAAAAATCCAACCAAACCACGTCCGAATGATCTGAAATTTTTCACACACGTAAAAAATGGTACAACGGAGCTACTCCAACTTCTGGAATTCCATTCCGGCCCCTATATCAAAATCTTACCTATCAACCGAAAAATGCCAAAAATCTCAATTTCGCCAATTTAAGCCTAAACCTTCCACGGACTTCCAAAATGCATTCCGATCACGCTCCTAAGTCCCAAATCACCTATGGGGATAACCAAATCATAAAAGCTCTGATCTAATATCATATACAAATAAGTCAAATCTTGGTCAAACCTTTCAAATTTCAAGCTTCAAACTGAGGACTATTCTTCCAAATTCACTCCGATTATCCTGAAAAACCAAAACCGATGATTTACATAAGTCATAATACATCACACGGGGCAAGTCATGCCCGAGAACTGGCAAGAAAAGTGCAAAAGCTCAAAAATACATTAGGAGTAATAAGTGCATTGATGCAAAAAGAGTATGCGTATAGTTTTATCACTGTAATAAGTGCATTGATGCAAAAAGAGTATGCGTATAGTTTTATCACTGCATGGTATTACAATTGGCATGCATATATTGACATATAGGCATAGAGCTGTATTTTCCTCATGCCAATTGAAAATTAAACATTTACCTGTTGAAAGTCTTTGAAAAAAATCACAGTTTTCAAACTTACTCATATTTTTGACAATTTCGGTAAAAGATTTGGTTTTCACTGATATACTTGAAAAACAAGCCTATTTTCTGGAACTGTGAACGAGATGAGCATTTTATCTCTGAGTTACTTCTTTTTTTTTATTTTTATTATATTTTTATGAACTGTTGTTGGCTATTGGTGTTGGACTTCGACCTTTGTTCCGACTCGTCAATACTTTCAACCTAAAATTAGGTTTGTTACTTATTGAATACATGAGGTCGGTTGTATTGATACTATACTTCTGCACCTTGCGTACTGATGTTGGCTACTGATGTTGTTGTGTCGATTGGAGCTAGATTTGAAGATATACCTGCATTTCGGTTATAGCTGAATCTTGTTCGTGGTAGCCTTAGATTATTTAAAATCTATTTATGTGCATTTCGAACAAATGATGTATTTATTTCATACCAACTTTGTAAACTCTAAGTCTTAGAAGCTCATTATTTGTACTACTAGTTCTTGGGGAATGTATAAGCTTCATATATTTTCTTTTACTTAATTGTCTTATTAAATATCATTGGAATTTGATAGTTGTTAATTGACTTACCTAGCGGGTTGGATTAGGTGCCATCACGAATAGTTGGATTTTAGGTCGTGACATACCCTTAACATATATAGTATATATCCAAAAAATCATCCATAAATTGACCCTTAAATCAAAGATTTACCGTTACTCAACTTTGGGGCTCAAAACTCCAATTTTTACAATCCAAAGATGGATAAAAATAATAATAAAGAAAAATAGATATAGAAAAACATCAAAATAAAGGTAAGATATTTACCCCCTTGCGGAGACGAGAACAACGCCGTAGAATCACCTTAAATGAAGCTCTAGAACTTAAGATATGCTCAAAATACTAAAATTCTCGGTTTAAAACATTGTCCAGATGATTTTTAATCATCACCTTCGCGAAGAGAAATTTTTCGCGTTGACGGTCAACCGAGAAATCCTTCTTCGCATTCGTAGAACCTGTCTCGCGTTCGCAAAGAATAAAAGCTCGCACCAAAAACCAGCAATATTTTCCGACACAAAAATAGGCATAACTCTCTCATACAACCTCAGAATTCGATGATTCTTTTTGCTATAGTTCCATAATTACGATATGAATATAATGGTTTAATATAATCATAAATCAAAGGTCTTTGTCTCAATATATTACCCTTTATTCCCAAAATGATGTTGAAACATCAAATAAGAGCGCGGCACAACCCAAACACATCCGAAACACACCCGAGGCCCTCGGGACCCTGCTTAATCACACAAATCGATCACAAAATATAACACGAACCTACTCGAGGCCTCAACTCTTCCAAATTAAATATTTTGAATTGAGACTTATTCTTCTAAACCAACTTTGATCTTTTCAAAAATATAATCCGACTACACGTACAAGTAATAATACATGAAGTGAAGCTTCTCAAGGCATCGAACCGCCGAACAACACACTAGAGCTCAAAATTACCGGTCGGGTGGTTATATAAATACTAATTGGAGCTAAAGGGGATGATAAAACTCAATGCATGCAACCTAAATCATAAAAGAAAGTGAATAAATTAATGAAAGTACACTGAACTATCCACATTTACACTTAAACAAGCACATATAACCGGAGATAAAATTTAAGTATGCAATAATTGTGTCTCAATGTGCCACTAGAATGTATACTCTAAATGAGTAAGGGAAGGAGCTCCCAATCATCAATGGTCTGGTAAAACAGAAAGGAATGAAGCTCCTAAGACCAATCGAATAGGAGGAATACATCAATGACATGAATGTTCCTAGACAAATCATCAGCCCACGTGTTCTATGCAATCGTGAGTGTGCTATCTATATTTTTACATTTATAAATCCATTTTGAAATCACATTGTGAGTTCTATTTAATGAGAATGTTCTTCTGATTACGTGGATAGGTTATTGAGTATCCATTTAGAAGATCAAGTTGTATCAATATTCAATTTTTATGGCAAATTTTATATTTTGAATCTGATTTTAAAGTTTCCTCTGCTTATTTACGTCATTCTGAAATTCTTAAATTAGAAATTTACGCATAATTTATAAAAAACCCAAACAACACAATGGCAATCACCAATTCGAAAAAATATGTATCAAACAAATCAATTGTTGAACTAAGCAATTACCTTGATGGACAAAGCTGATCATTCAGAGCATACAAAATGTCCAAGGGCTCCGACTACAAAGCACAAGGACAAATTTACTCATTAAACTTTTATTTTGATGGTGATTATTATCAAACATTAGGAAGATGTAATATAATCATAGTGGGATTGACAAAGCAATAGTAAACTGCAATAAGCGACATACGCTGTACCAAGCCTCCATATAAATAAGCACTAAAAACCCTCGAAAACGGGTTCCCTATAGAAATGGCAATGGGAAAATCCGTAGGAGAAAATCAGAAATCAGATCAAAAAAACAAAATCATCATAAACTGAAAGAAAGAATGACGCTTGTATACGTTTGCTCTATTTCTAAAGAAAATAAAATGAAGGCACAAATTGCGGAGCTCTCATAATCACCTAAATAAATATAGGTTGGGGAAAAATTATCATTCTTATGTAATGTGATTCTAAAGTCATTTATGAAAACACACAAAAATGACTAACATGAATGAATATCAAATGCATATCTTTTAATTTAACTGTGTTTGAGCTGTATACTTTAATGAAGCTTCATTAATAAGGTACATTTTTGTCTTAGGTAAGGGCTCCACAGAAGAATTTATCAAAATAAATAACACAAAAAGAATCTTCCAAGTAACTATGACATGTCTTTTTATTATGAGATTATCAAAATAATGGATGACAGAATGAATCTTCAGTTAGAATTAGACGTACATAATGAAATAATAAATTTGAAACTCCAAAATTGTACTATAAATGTACCTCATCTTTGAATACACATAACTTACCCCTCGTTATATCCTCATTGGTAAGAGTTGTGTAAGAGCTGCATTTATGTCAAAAATAAGAGATTTTATATATAAGTATTGAAAAAAAACTAAGAAAGATAAAATAGAAATCAACAGTGAGTGAACCACTTTATCCTCTCATCTGATTCACACAGCGAAAGTACATTTACACATGATCAACAGAACTTTAATGTGTAGTTAAACATTATGCCTAAGAAGAAATTGACTAACCAGTTGTACACTATACTTTGAAAACGACGTAAGGAAGCAACAAGGTAGATACTGAGTAAAATTGAATTGATCACGTTGGTAAATGAGTTTGAACTGAATACGAGCATAAAATAAATGTAAATTGCTTATGACTGGAAAAAATATTACACAAATCCTGCTAGCAACCAAAAAAAAACATTTAGTACTACTATCACATTCTCATTTAAGATTATATTGGATATAAATGAATGTTAAATTAGTAGAAAACTTTTGTTAAGCATTTTATAGAACATATGGAGGAATATGTAGGTTTTATAAAATTTCTCTTTAGAAAAGTAAGCCTTAACCTGTCTCAAGTTACAAGCTGAATTTCAAAATTTCATTCTTCAAATAATCATAAATCGGCATTCATTATCTACCTTAATATTTTCAACTGGCAATTTTCAAAATAACGCAACAACAATAGGAGAAAATAGAGAGTGTTTGCTGCAAATTCTTCTAATACCAAGAAGTTGAACCTGTAAACATTGAAGTTATGCCAACAGAAAGGATGTCAATAGATTTTAAACTAAGTAGGAAAAGAGCAATCAGAATTAATGAGAAGCACAACTTGCTAATATGGAATAGTTGAATTATTTATACGAATAATTAAACGATAAGATTGTACAATCGTGGTATTAGTATACAAAATGGTGTGATTTGAAAGATCATCTAATCACTGGTTAAACTTCAATCACCTAAGCCTTCCGATATAGTATCCAGCATGTACATAATTCAAACACCTGATAATATTTTTCCGATCGACAAGTTATAATTTTCTTGTATAACCTCTAAATTGTAACGCCTGAAGAAGCAAAGAATTCACTCATGGAAGATTAGAGCAGAGTAAGCTACAAGACCAACTGCATGTATTTTAACAGCGAAGAATGAATTCAGATGATGAATTTCTTAAAAACTGGATCACTTAGTTTCTGTCAAATATATATGATGTCACTCCAATTATTAGTATGTATTCGTAATAGATGAATGAAAAGGATAAAAATGTTAAAGAAGATTTGGACATTTTCCAACAAACTGAATAATTTTGAATAGTAAAACTCGTCAGATTGTAGAAACATGCAGAGATAAACAATGTCTGAGGCAGAAAATAAAATTACTCTATTACAACTTGGTTAGTGTTGCAAATTTTTTTTGTACCAACATGTGGAAGCATTTTACTTTATAGGATCTCTTTGATTTACTTGTAAATGAAAACACATTAGCGAAGGATCTAACTTCTAATAAAGTGAAAAACCGTCCTCCTTTGTCGAGCTTGGGATTGGCTATGTTGTAGTATAACACCAACACAAACAGAGTTAAAAATTTGACTTTTATTAAATTGTAAAGGTAGAGTGTCCCTCGTTGAATCCATTATTTTTCACTAGCAGCAAAGAATCCAAGAGAAAAGTTCCACAAATTTAACAAAATCAAAGTCATCATTAGGTCACTAACAAGAAGGGCTTTTTGAATAACTTCATCATACACTATATTATGTGTTGAATGATCATCACTCCCGCCTGTTGTAGATGGACGAATCAGTATTTTGACACATTTTGAACTTTTGACTCTCGATAAAGCAACATAAAGCTGGTGTGAGAAAATGGGTTCACGTAAATAGATTCTAACGAAATCTAATGTTTGACCTTGAATTTTATTTGTCGTCATAGCAAAACATAACCTTAAAGGAAATTGTGTTCTCTTAAACTAAACAGGTATTTTCTGATCTTGTGATGCTAACACTGGTATTCTTGGAATAAATATACGTATATTTTTAAAGTCACCTCTTTTAATTTTAGTACCTTTGACATGTGATCTAAAGTCAGAACATGTTAATCGGGTACCGCTGCATAAATCTTCGCAAGGATTCAAATTTCGTTACAATATAACAGGACATTTTTCCTTTAAAGTTAACGTATAAAGAGGTAGACCAGGAGGATCTAAACTATGTAAGAAATCTTCAAATTGACTTTGATCATTCGGTTCAATAGTTTCATCAATTGCAATTAGCTCTTTCCGAGAATTTAGTTAAAATAATTCTTCATCGTTAAAATAACACGCGAAGTAAACAGTGATGAATCATCCGAAAATACATGTAAATTGGGATACGTTATATTAAATTATGCATTTAAAGATTCTTCCTCCGTAGTAAAAGGAATAACAAAAGAATCAGGAATCTCAATTTTGTTTTCATAGTTTGTTGTTTCTTTTCCATTTCTAATATTGAGTAAATATTTACAAAAGGATGGATTTGTTCCTGTGCGCATATTTTCAGACAGATCCAATTTCTCAAGTTCATTCTAAATGTTAGAATATAACAAGCTTTCATGAATAAAATCTTCTTTTTTGCCATTTCGAACAACTAGAAGAGTTTGTATAAAATAACCCCCAAATACAACAATCTTACCTCTGGATAGTGTATTCACATCCATAATATCTCTGAGAAGTGCTTCAAGAGCTTCAACCATGTGTTTTTTTGCCATTGACGCTTCATCCCATACATTAGTTTTGTGTCTCGAATCAAGGCAACGAGAGAACATTGTTTACTAATATTGCATTAAAATTTATCATTTGCATTTATTGGCTTTTTGAAATATGAGTGAATAGTTTGCACCCCAGGAAGGACAGAAGCTGCTACACTAGAAGTTGTAGTTGCTAAAGCTACGAATCCTTGAGACCTGATAGTTGCTAATAATGAACAATATAAGAAAATTTTACGTATACCTTCGGGACCTCCAGAAAGCTCCTGATTGCTCAAAAGATATTTTATCAATTATTTTTTTATATGATCGTAATTGTTCAACACTCAATCTCCTTGGTAAGAGCAAGTCTTCTTCACTAACAATTATGTTTCTTTAAAAGTGAATACTTTTTGAATCTTTTGCAGTTACAAAAGCTCTAATATTTTCTGGAACAAGGTTGTACTCATTTATTCATGACCCATAGAATGTAAGATATCGTTGATATGACATAAGTCATTATTCCTAACACTTTGTTCTATGATATTTGGGAAGCGCTTAAAGTCTTCAGACATTGAATCTTGAAGAATTTTCCATAATTCTTTTGGATTAGAAGGTCTACAGTATACCAACAACGTAGCAAATAAAAGTCTCAAATTATACGCCATCTGATAACTTACAGCCTCTGACATACATTCAATTAGACTATTATTACAGTATAGTAATCCTTTTTTTTTTCTGCAGATTCTCTAAATGAACTAAAGGGTACCCCATAGATGGTGCGAAGATCTTCACATGATTTTGGTTTTCTCATATTCATTAATTGTAACCGTAGATAATATCTTTCCCCTCTGTTGGATGACATGTCAAAATATGTCCAATTACGTGTAATGACCCGACTGGTCGTTTTACGTTTTAGAACCCCGTTCCCTTAAATAAAACTTCCGTACTTGCTTTAGCTAATTTATGACTTGCGGGAATGAGTGGTTCGGAATTTAGAAGAGTTTTGAGCAACAATAAGTCTAGTTGCTTCTTTAAGTTTCTTTAAAAAGGCCAAGTTTGACTTCGGTCAATATTTTGGAAAAATGGACCCGGAATCGTGATTTGATAATTTCTGAGGGTCCGTGGGAAATTATGGGACCTGGGCGTATGACCGGAATCGAATTCAGAGGTCCCTAGCCCGAGTAATGAATTTTTATGTGAAATTGTTAAGTTTAAGTTTCAAAATTTTAAATAAACAAAGAAATCATCGTTTTCCTAGGTATCGAATTCGGATTTCGATTCTGAAATGTGGTACAAGTCCGAAATATCAGTTAAGACCTACCCGTAAAATTTGATGTCAATCCGAGTAGTTTAAGGGCGTTTTGACCCGTTGAAAGCAAATTAAGAACTTGAAGTTCATTAAGTTGATTCAATTGGTTTTGGGGTTCGACTCCTTGATTAGCGTTATTTTGAGTGTTCCGAGGGTTCGAGTAGGTCCGTCTCGTGATTTCAGACTTGACGGTATGTTCGGGCGGGATCGAGAGCCCCGTGCGTTAAATGGTCGAGGTTCGAGTGAAGTTGAAAACTTAGGAAAAACCAACTTTGCTGCTTCTGTCATAACCACTTCTGCGGCTCTTGGACCGCAGAAGCGGTTGACAGGACGTAGAAGCAGAAAGGGCTCAAGCATGGGGAAACCGTAGAAGCGGCCCTGGGACCGCAGAAGCGGTCCCACCTTTGCAACCCACATACCGCAAAAGCGGTCTAGCCCAGATTGCCCAAATCCGCTGAAGCGGCCCATCTTCCGCAAAAGCGGACACCGCAGAAGCGGAATTAGCTGGGCAGAATGGGTTCATTTAGTGCGAACCCAACCTTCATTTTTGCCATTATTCACTCCACATTTGGATGAATTGGGAGCTTCCACGGGAGAGTTTCCACGTAGATTCTCAAGTTAAGTAATTCCTTTGCATTTTTAGCTTAAGTACTTGTATAATGGGTAGATTAAACACTAGAAATGTGGTAAAATTAAAAGATTAGAGCTAGACCTAGAGTTTAAATAAAATTAAGATTTAACCACTTAAATAACTATGTAATGGACTAGAAATCATATATTTATGATCCTTAGGTGATAGAGAATAACTTTATTCGAAGAATCTCGGGGTCCGGGCACGTGGGCCCGGGGTCGGAATTTGGAAAACTTATGGGAAAGGTTGGGAAATCACTTAAATAGTTAGAATTCAACCTTGTGAGCCTTTATTGACTAGTTCTTACTTCTTTTGATTAGTTTAAGAATTGTTCGGCTTCGGATTAAGGACTTGGGCTCGTTATTGGACTTTGGGAGTGCACTTTGGAGCGAGGTGAGTCTCCTTTCTAACCTTGTAAGAGGGAATTGTCCCCATAGGATTGTAAATGAGTAATTGTTGCTAAATGCGGGGGCTACACACATACTAGGTGACGAGAGTCCGTGCGTAGCTACTATATGATAATTGTTCGGGTAGTTTAGGTCCCACATCATATCTAATTGGGGAATATCTCTTATTTTAAATTGCCAATATGATCATTATGGGTTGCTAGAGACTTGAGGAAATGAAAGCGAACATATGAGTTTGTTGAGCCTTGGTAGGAGTTCCCTTGTATGTAATTGAGATTTATGTGCTTTTCTTGATATTTTTTTGATGATTATGGATCGGGCCGATCGCCTCGATGATAATAGATGCATCTATGGTTCGTGCCGCTCGACCCTCGACAGTGCATAATTTATTTTCTGTTGGAGCGGGCCGTCGACCTCGGCATGATTTATATGCTTATATTTAGTTGTGGCATGATCACTGATTCAATATGAAAAAGGGGAAAAGTGGTAATTAAATTATGACAATAACATGAGTATGACTCTTCTATTAAACTTGTGTTGTTGGAAATTCTCTATGTTGTATATCTCACTTTATTATATTATATTATCGTGACCTTAGTAAGTATCAAGTCGACCTCTCGTCTCTACTTCTTCGAGATTAGACGGGATACTTACTGAGTACATGTCGTTTATGTACTCATGCTACGCTTCTGTACTTAAATGTACAGACTTTGAGGCAGGTGGATCTGGACATTTTCCTGGTGCGCAACAGTGAGCACGCTTGGGGACTTATATGGTGAGCTATTTCTCTCTCATGCCGATTCGCAGCTGAAGAAGTTCTTTCTTGTACTTTTGTTTCTATCTATCCTGATTCTGGCAGTATGATAGTGTATTATTCTTTTGAGTATATTCTACTAGTCGCCCGTAGCTTGTGACACCAGGTTCTGGCACACACAGTAGTAGACATTCATTTTGGGGTTGTCCTGGTATTTTAGCACTTTATGATCTTTACTGGTCTTATCTTTTATATTCGAATATCTAGTATAACTGTTTATTGGCTAAGGTAAAATGAGAACTTGATCACATTTTCGCATCGGCTGGCTTGACAATGGTGTTAGGCGCCATCATGACCTATTATGGTAAAATGGGTCGTGACATTACGTAACATGTTTGTCGACATGTCCACATTTTATATCCTGAAGACCATACAAAATTGTCATGAACCAAAATCCACTAGTCGTGATGGCACCTAACCCAATCCGCTAAATAAGTGAAATAACAATAAAATCACAATATAATGATAATGATAAAAGTCAAAAATAAAATAACTAAATTTTATACAACTCCTCGAGGACTGGTAGTACAAATTATGAGCTTCTAAAATTTAGAGTTTACAAAGGTAGTGTGAAATAAATACATCATAAGTTCGAAATATACACGAATATATTTATAAATCTAAAGCTACCAAGAATAAGAGCCAGCTATAGCCGAAATGCAGTTACATCTTCAATGCCATCACTCGCCATACACAGTAGCATCAGTTTCAAAATTTGCACGTAAGGTGCAGAAGCATAGTACGAGTACAACTGACCTTGTGTATTCAATAAGTAAAAAACCTAACTTTAGGTTGAAAGCATGAACGAGCTCGGGAGAAGGTCAGAGTCCAACACCAAAGGCCAAGAACAACTCGTAACAATATAATTTAAAATAATACAAGTAATAACTCAAAGATATTATGTTCAGGTCGTTCAGTGTTAGGGAAAACAGACATGCTTTTCAGGTATAACAGTAAAACTCAAATCTTTCATCGAAATCATCAAAATATGAGTATATAAGGAAACTATGATTTTTCCCAAAGACTTTCAACAACCGATAAGATATTTTATTATCAGATAGCATGAGGAAACTACATCTCTATATCTACATGTTAATATTCATGTCAAGTCATGAATGTCACAATACCTTATAGCATGAGGAAATGCATTTCTAGGCCTACATGCCAAGTATGCATGTAAAATGTAATGCATCATAGTGATAAACACATGTACTCACACCCTCAGAGTAATCAATCTCACCGTCTCATACTCCCACTCAGCACGCTCGATCACTCAGCATACTCAATCACTTTGCACACTCAATCACTCGACAATGTACGGTACCCGCTCTCACTACTGGTTTGTTAGACTTCGGAGGGGCGGATCCTGCCCAAGCGCTAATATAATCCAACATGACATGCTGCAGCGTACAACCCAATCCCATAATGAGTCAATAAAGCCTTCTGCGGCATGCAACTCAATCCCAGAAATTTCACTCACAATTTAGACCTCAGGATCCAACTCAGTTACCAATCTCTCCAGTCTGTTGGGCTCACAAATCTCAAGTGAGACTGAGATATGATATGCAAATGAATGACTATGATTGAGTATTTAATTGCAATTTAAGGAAATAACTCAACAACAAAGATGACCTCAGTAGGTCTCAACAAATAAGCATATAGGCTAAACATGATTTCTAACATGATTCATAACTCATATAATCAAACAAGTAGGGAGAGAACGTATGTAATAATATATAACAACAAAATAAGTCCGGTAATAGTCTAGTCAACTACAATCATGATTTTCTCAGTGTATACCCACACGCTTGTCACCTAGCATGTGCGTCACCTATATAAACCTCTTATAACATAGTTCCCAGGGTTAAATACCTTCAAATACAGGTTTAGATATGTTACCTACCTCGAGCAAGCCAAATCCAATATCGAGCAAGCCAAACAATACTCTAGAAATGCCATTGCGTGCGTATCAATCTCGGAGCAGCTCAAAACTAGCCAAAAGCAACTCAAATACTTCAAATAATTCCTAAGAAAATAATCTCAAATGATAAAGGTCGAATCTGTACATATTTTTTCAAAGCCAGCCAAAAAGTCAAACTCGGGCCCACACCTCAAAACTCGACAAAACTCACAAATTCGACAACCCATTGAATTATGAGTCCAACACTACTAACTTCACTCAAATCCGACTCCGAATCGATGTTCAAACCTAAAAAATTCACTTTAGGAATGTTTAGACAAAAACCTCCAATTTCTCTTTAAATTTCATAATCCAAATGACAAAATCGAAGATAGATTCATTAAATATAATCACAACCGAGTAGAAAAGATTTTCCTAATCCATGTGGTAAAGATCGTCTCCAAAATCGCCTAAATTCGAGTTCTATAGCTCAAAATATGATAAACTGACCAAGACCTTCGAAATAAAGTACTTTATACACTGATCCAGAGATACCCTTCATGATCGCGGTCACAACCTCGAGATCGCAATTCAAAAAATTTCCAGCACATATTTTACCCTTCGCAATCTCATCCATTTCCCCGCAATCTCGATGAACAAATTTCCATTACCCCTCCCAAACTCTTCTAAGACAACCTATAGTTTATTAGCCATAAGTTTTGGTGCAAAACCCAATGTCCGCGATCACAATGCACACCCCCTTGCCAAAAAACAACAACTAAAAATGGCCTAGAAATAGTCTGAAACTACCCCGAAACTCACCCGAGCCCTTCGGGACCTCGTCCAAACATACCAACAAGTCTCAAAATATTTTACGTACCTACTTGAGGCCTCAAATCACACATATTGACACCAAAACCATGAATCATCATTCAAGATCAATCTCACAAGTTTATAAACTTGAAACTTCGAAACCAAGCGTCTGATTCAAACCTAACCAATCTGGAATGAATCCTATTTTTGCATACAAGATCCAAATGACATAATGAACCTATTCCAAATCCGGGAACAACAATATGACCCCAATAACATTGAAGTCAACTCCGTGTCAAACTTATGACATTTGAAACCTTCAAATTTCCAACTTTCGCTAAATAATGCAGAAATCTTCTAGAAACACTTGAACTGTCACGACCCAAAATTTAACTAGTCGTGATGACACCTAACCCAACTAGGTTAGCCAATTGAAAATAAACCAACTCCAATGAAATTTAATGAGATAAATATATAAAAGAAAATATCTGAATCTTATATATTTTCCAAGGACTATTAGTACAAATCATGAGCTTCTAAGATTTGGAGTTACAAAGCTAGTATGAAATAAATACATCATCTATTTCGCAATGTACATAATAGATTTTTATCAATTAAGGCTACCATAAACAAGAGGTAGCTACAACCGAAATGCATGTACATCTTTAAACCCAGCTCCTGTCAATCATAGCAACATCAACATCCAATCTGCACGCAAGGTGCAAAAGTGTAGTATGAGTACAAGCGACCCCATGTACTCAATATGTAACAAACCTAATCTTAGGTTGAAATTAGTGACAGACTAGAACAAAGGTCGGAGTCCAACACTTATAACTAACAACAATTCATAACAACATAATGAGAGTAATAAAAGAAGTAACTCAAGGATAAAAGGCTCAGCTCGTTCACAGTTCCAGAAAATAGGTTTGTCTTTCAAGTAAATTAGTGAAAATCCAAATCTTTTTACTGTAATAGCCAAAAATATGAGTAAGTTTGAAAACTTTAATTATTCCCAAAAAGCTTTCAACAGGTAAAAGTTTCATTTTTAAATGGAATGAGGAAAATACATCTTTATGCCTATATGTCAACATGTGTGAGAAGTCAGGAATGACGTGATACCGTACATCACGAGGAAAATGTATCTCTATGCTCATCATGTGTGCATGTCAATGCAATGTATCTTGTCACACCTCCTTTTGGCGCGACTACACCCCGCGAAGGGATGTGGTAAGGGGAGTTATTTCCAACTTGAAGTGACAATTGAAATGTTACAACCCATATCCACACGCGTTAGTTCATGCCATATGTTAGTTAACAAAAATCCAATAATTAATTATCCTTGAGATGATAAGAAGTTAATCATATTGATCTTAAATGATACAAGAGTGCATAAGGGTGATTAACAAGTATTAGAAGTTAAACGAATCAAAGATGTTGTGACTCTTATTTTCGGGTAAACC
>MU685609.1:15293-26606 GCA_026770625.1 Nicotiana glauca
CTACGTTGGGAGACTTGAGGTATGCATCTGCCGCGTCCGTAGATCCAAGGAGTCTCCTTCTACTCCTCCTCATAGATAGTAGTTTCATTTCTTTGTTTCGGTTGTATAGACATTACTGGATGATAGAGCCATAGTTTATGTCCTTTAGCCTGTGTTGCCCGTGAGTTTCTGGGTCTTGGAGGTCGTTTCAGTGTTTTGAGTTGAAGTGTATGTGCCAGGCGGCACTTATTACATTTTTCTTATATTATTAGTATTAGTCTTATTGCTTTCGTAAAGGTGCTTAAAAATTTCGCAATGTGTTAGGCTTACCTAGTCGCGAAGACTGGGTGCCGTCATGACAGGTTCACGATTGGTGAACTAGGGTCGTGACACCCCCTTAACCCTAATCATTTTCACCACCCTACTGCCTCTGAAACCCTTCACTCTCTCAAACTCTCTCGAATATTCTCGGACCCTAGCCGCCTCTTACCATCTCCGCCCTGAAATCCACCGGAATCTATGGCCTCCAATGCTACGAGAGCCCTACACTGGCCTCCTATGGCTACTACGTGCATGATATCTAAAGATTCAAGGCCTGACCTTGAAGGTTCATACCCAGACCTCTATTGATTCGGAGTTCCACAGTCATCTCCGGCGTTGCTCCGGCGTACCATGGTTGTTTAAGCCTGATTTTGACCTCTCCGACTCAGATCGGTGACATTTCAAAGCCTCTCTCTTCTCTAGGGTTCTTCTGAAACCCTAAACCTTCGAGGTTTTCTCCAATTTCTTTAGATCCGTTGTGTATCTATGCTTTCCCTGAGCTTTCAAATGATTTCCCTAACTTTTCTTTCAAAAAATTACTGTCAAAACCTTTCTTTTCCGATCTAGGGTTTTCTGAAAATGTTCAAGTATTTTCTAACTTTCTTTTCTTTCGTGTGTATTTGCCTCTGTGTTGTTCTTGTATTCTCTTTTACCATGTTCTTATATGCTTCTCTTACTTTGTTTTCCTATATTATGGTCTCGTATGCTTTTCTACTGTGCTCCTATATTTTTCTTCTATCACGTTCTTGTATGTTCTTCTACTGTGTTCTCGCATGCTTTTTCACTATGTTCTGGTATTTTCTTCTACCATGTCCTGGTATGTTTCGCCTACTATATTTTTTACTGTGTTCTTAATATTTTACTATTTTCCTTCTACTAAACCTTGTTTAAGTTTCTTCTAAAAGATCCTCTTAAGCATGCTTTCCTACTATTCTTAACAGTCTTTTCTCATTATGCTCTGAATTAGTTTCTTCCACTCTGTTTGCTTCGAACCATTCTACTGTGTTTGCATGTTACTTTGCTATCATGTTTCTCATGAGTTCTGTTTCCGAAAGAAGCATGTTCGAAGTTTAAGTTCTTTTCTGAAACCCCTAAATATATTTTCGATTCAATTGCTGGCCCTCTCATCTTTGCTTCGTGATTTGCTTGAACTAGAATTTTTATTTTAGAACCCCTAACTCTTTCAGACCAACTTCGAGTTTGGACATCCGTGTTTGCATATGATTCTAGATTTTTATTAAACTCTTCTACACTGGATTTTCTATTGATGACATGAAAATTTTCTTCCATGCTTAACATGTTCGTATGCTCCTTATATATAAAGAACTTCCCTTTAAAGTGGTTTTCAAACTTGTGATTAATTCAGAATCCCTTCTAAATAGGTCTAATTGATTCCCTTTCCATTGTTTTCTGATTTCCCTTAAGTTAAAAACCTTTCCCATATTTTTTACTCGGTTTATTCATACAAATCTCAGACCTTGTGATGTACTGGATGTTAATTGATTTCCTTACCTTATATGTATAAATCGTGTACTTCAAAACACTGTCCTTAGATAACCTTTTTATGTATGTGCCCTTAATTGCATGTTGTGCACAAAGTGTTTATTCAGTTTCTTTCCTTAATTGGTTTTCACCTGTTTGAATCTGAATCCCTTAATTAAAGGGAGTCTTGTGTAATTGATTGACAATCAGTTCTTCAACTATTTTCTTACCTTATTTCTGCCTGATTTTTACATTATAAAAGGCACACCCCTTTTTCAAAAATACACGATTAACAATCCTTCACTACACACTTCACAATCCTTCTGAATTCTTACTTACACATAATATTACTCTCTCCTCTTTTCTGCACTGTGGCTTTTGCAAGACTATTGCATTTTCTCTATTTGTTTTTTTTTTAAACTGGTATGTCCTAATTTAAGCTTCAACATCATCACAATTTGTTTATTTACAGCTTTTGTATCCATGTCTACTTTACTATTTCTATAGAGTTCAACGTTTAAATTAAGTATTCTCACATCTTTCTGCCTATTTCTGTTGTGAATCCTTGCTCCCCTTCCCTATTACCCCTATGTGTTTGTGACTTGTGACTTAAGGAATGGCAATGTGAGTTACTGCCCATGAATTAAGTTTGAACCAATGGAGTCTTAACCTCTATATAAACAGGCTAGAGGGTGTGCCGGCATATCCCATTGCTGGGTGTGCCCATCAGCCTGCTTTTCTTTTGCTCTTGCAAATTCCCCTATTCCCTTTCCCCTATGTGTATTAATATGAAGTGCCTCCCTCTTCCTTTCCCCTTTCAGAATTCCATGTCTACACTTACACTCTCTCTTAGTTCCTATGTTCTGCCCCCCTCTTGTGAGCCTTGCCTTGGGACCTTGAGTTCCCTCTAAACTTGGACACTTGAGGGTTGGCCTTTCCACACTGCACTATGTCTTAATCTGGTATTGTATTTGGGGTGTAAGCACTACCCGGAGTTCATGTGAGACTCTTAGGGAACTTTGACACACCCCAAATAAAAGAAAGGCTTTGAAATCTGATCTCTATGGGTTGGTTTACTTCATACTTCAGACAGGAAGTCTGAATCAGGCTCTCCTTGGTTGTACTTTTAATTTCTGATGTATTTTTCTTTACTTTACTTCTTTGGGATGTAATAACTCTGTAATAAAACTCCGGGAGATGTCTAGTGAAAAGGGAGGGGTAACCATGCATGCAAAAGGGGTAGATATCATGTCTATAGGAATTTCTGTATTCCCACATATAGATAACCTGCCTATTGGAATTTTTAATTCCAGCATTCTCATATATAGATAATATGTCTATAGGATTTCTAATTTCAGCATTCTCATATGTAGATAACATGTCTATAGGATTTCTGCATCCCCACATATAGATAACCTACCTATAAGAATTTTTAATTTTAGCATCCTCATATGTAGATAACATGTCTTATAGGATTTTTGCATTCTCATATATAGATACCATGTCTATAGGATTCATATGCATGTAGAAAATATGCCTATAAGTCCTTTCTGATTCTTGCATATCCACTTCTCACTAGGCAAACATGTTTATAGGTCTTAATAACCGAATGCAATAAGATGTCATGTTCATATAAAATCTATCATTTAGATGTCATGCCTATAGGGTTTCTATATTTTTACTATGTCATTAAAATGTGTTCTAAAGTCGAAAAATGTATAGAAAGCATGCCTATAGGAGTTAATCAAATCTGAATCGCCTCACTTGTTCATAAGTCTAAAATCAGCAATAATAATGTATTACTAGCTGCAGAGCTTATGATCTTTTTTCTAAAAATCGAGCTTCTTTAATAACTAACAATCAGTGTGTAATCAGCTCAAATCCTTGTTTTTGAAATCTGTAGATATCATGCCTATAGGACCCTCACCCAACACTTAAACAAGCCTTAGGATAAGTCTTATAAACAGAATCAGATTTTTGTTAGCTATAACCAGCAGGCAGGCCTAATCGAGCTTCTTATCTGAACTATGTAATAAATCAGTCTACCTTAAATTTTTAAGTTTTAATTAGACCTTAAATAGTACATGCAAGTCATGCTATATTATGTGCTATTCTTTGATTTAAAAGAGGTCTGTCTGAGCATTTTTATTTGTTTATATGGTTCCCCAAACTTGCTATATGTCTTTTGTTTGTCGCCTTAGTATTTTTACCTTTTGAAACCCCAAATAAGCCCAACATCTCCTCCCTTTAGGTTTAGTAGTCCCAAATACCTCCGGGATTGATAGGATTAGGGCGGGTAATAGCATGCAATAAGTGAACGAGACCATTCCACTCTTTAATACCTTAAAGGGGTGGGAAAGGGTAGATATGTATATGATTATCATGCGATAACATCACGCGTAGCCCCTCACTGAGGAGTGATTACTGGATGTTGTGTGGGGTGATCCATATTATTAACCTAGGACCCCCTTCCTTTTGTTCTTTGTTTCTTTTAAATCTTTTAAAACATTTCTACTAAGAAAAATCAACTGTCTTTAATTCTTTCCGACTTTGTTTTCTAACCTTTATGTAAAAAATCCCCTCTTATTTGAACTCTTACTTGCCTATGTGTTATTTGCATTTAAGTCACAACAATACCTTGGCCGGGAACCACCGGGAACCACACTAGTGGATTCTGAGGGGTGCCTAACACCTTCCCCTTGGAATAACTTCAAGCCCGTACCCTATCTCGGGTTATCCAAATCAACCCCTTCTTAGTGTCCTAATGCACTTAAATCATTAGGTGGCGGCTCTTTAATTCCAAAAAACCCAATTCCCAAAGGGGAACAAGTTGTCCTCCCAAATGTCATAAACCCGATTTTGCAAGAAAAAGGGGAAGCGACACCATTAGAATCATTTCAAGAGTATGCCCGTTACTGGAGGTCGGAGGCTACCAGGACCCAGGCCCGCTAGATGACAATAAGCAAATACTTCATCAGGGACTAAGAAGGAATCTATTTTGAAACAATAATGAGCATGTTGGGGCAGAAGTTCGGACTAGTTAAGATGGGGGACTTTTTGGAGGAAGGTATTAAATCAGGCAAGATACAAATCGTGGCTGCGTTACAAGCAACTAGCAAAGAAATTCAGTTTGGTTCGATAAGTAGCTAAAAAAAGAAGAAAGATGAGGTATCAACAATCATTCCCTATTACCAATCCAGTTCACCCCACGAAAACAACTCTAACTCTCCAAACACCCATTGTCCACCTACTTATGCTCCAGTATACAACATGCAACCATACTATAATCCCCAACCTTAATATAACCCACCTTGCACCCACACAAATCCAAATCCATCACGATCATGTGCTCCAGTTCGAACCACCATTCATCAAAATCGACCCACCTATGCACCCTGCCCTTGCCCAAATTTTGAAGAAAAAGATCCCAGAACTACATCCCGATTGCTGAACCTTTGCCTCAATTGTTTGTAAGGGTGAGAAGAGTTGGCTTGATATATCCTGTAGAAGGAAGGATTCATGAACACGCTTCAAATACTTTGATCAGACCAAATAGTGTGTCTACCATTCAGATGTACCAGGACATGATACCGAGGTTGCTTCATGCTGAAGAATGAAATTGAGTCACTGATCAAAAGTGGAGCCATTCGGTGCACCTCAGGTCTGCCAAATGTGAACCATTACCCACTGCCAAATCATAGGAATCAAGGAGGTAATATGATATCTTTGGATGAGGAATATTACCTGAAAGGGACTATCATCAATATAGGAAACACTGAGGCTGCAAGGGTTCCACTCGAAGAACTCCATTTATCACCGTACAGTAAAGCCTCCAGTGATAGTCCAGACATACCAGCATCAATCTACCACCGCTATCAAGAATGAGGAGGATTGGGAATATAAGATCGTCCCGTGGACATATCAGTAGAAAGGGAAAGGGAAGATGACAGACTCTACATCGGCTCATAAAATGACCAGGTCAGGAAGGTGTTACACTCCGGAGGAGGTAAACCGAGGAAATCCAGGAAGAGAACAAATTCAAAGGAGGAATCTAATAGATGCTGAGGCCGCAGAATTTTGGAAGAAGATGTCAGCTAAAGAATACTCCATGGACAAGCAATTGAAGAAAACCCATGCACATATATCAATCATGGATTTGATAGTGAGTTCTGACAATCATAAAGACACCCTGATGAAAGTATTAAGTGGAGTGAGTGTGCTAAGAAACACTACCAGTGAGACACTTGCAGCAACCATTAGGAGGATGGTCGAGGAGAACATGATCACCTTCTAAAAAGATTAACTTCCATGAGAGGGCGTGGGTCACAACATGGATTTACACATTAATGTCAAGTGTGGAGATAAAGTGGTGTCCCAAGTACTTGATGATGGAGGTTCCAGAGTCAATATTTGCCCGCTCTCCACCCTACGAGAGTTGGGTATTCATCTAAGAGAAGTAAAGGAAATCCATATGAGGGTGAGAGCCTTCTATACAGATCAAAGATGGCTATGAGAGAAATGATGAAATATGGATACCAACCAGGAATCTGGCTGGGAGCCCAATCAAATGGGATAATAGAGCCGATTGAGCCAAACGGACAAAAGGGTAGGGATGGTTTAGCATATCAGCCTCTGACTGGGAAAATTTACACTGATGGCTTCGAAAAGAAAGCTTTTGTGCCAAAGTGTGTTGTGAGTCTGAGTCCGGGTTTGAGCTCGACACCAGAGGATGACACCATTGATGGAACAGGAAGACTGTTCGTGACCATGATCAATAAATGTAGTGACAAAGTTGATTCTAAGACACCAACCATTTAGGATGCCGAACTAGGAGAGGACTTGTAGAATTGGACTGCCAGCCCATCTCTGGTTCGCCGGAAGTCTTGGTAGTATGGCATTGTAAAGCTTTTTAAAAAAATGCACATTCAATTGAGGATTGAACCACTCCCATACTATATTGTCAATTGCCTTCTTGAATAATTAGACGTTCCCCTTTTAATGAAATAACAAAGAATTGCTTCCTTCAATTATTGCAAACTTATTTATCGCTTCATTTATACTTAGCTATTCTTTTCAGTAATCAAACCGATAAAAATCCGTGTTCCGCGATTATGACATGTAACAAAACCCTCAAGCAAAATGATTCAAAATATGAGGAGTACGGCGAAAGCATGATGCCAGATAATTTTCTACAAGAGATCAAGCAGTTAGAAAGCCAGCAAAATCCTAACCTTGAAGATACAGAAGTAATCAACTTGGGAAGCAAAGAAGATTTGAAAGGAAATTGAATCAAGTTCCATTTAGAAGCATAGAAGAAAGAAGAATTGGTCGAGCTCCTCCAATAATACATCGATGTGTTCGTTTGGTCATATGACGACACACCCAGATTTAGTACCGACATTGTTTCACATCGATTTCCCACCGATCTTGTCAAACCGCCAGTCAAACAAAAGCCTAAAGAGTTCAAGATGGATTTGAGTTCAAGGATAAAATAAGTGACCAAGCAGATAGAGGAAAACGTGGTAAGAGTCCCACATGGTTAGAGAATATCGTACCAATACCAAAGAAAGATGGGAGGATTAGAATATGTGTGGTCTATAGAGATATTAACAAGGCTAGTCTAAAAGATGATTTCCCTTTACCAAAAATTCATATCCTCATCGATAACTGCGTAAAGCACGAGCTGTAGGCATTTGTGGGTTGTTTCGCCGGGTACCATTAGACATTGATGCATGAAGAAAATGCAGAGAAGACAATATTCACTATTCCTTGGGGAGTGCATTGATATTGAGTCATGCCATTTGGCCTTAAGAACATCGGTGCTATTTACATGAGGGCCATGACAACCCTATTTCATGACATGATCCACAAGGAAATCGAGGTATATGTGGATGACTTCATCATCAAAACTCAAAAGAGTACAGAGCATTTGAAGGACTTGAAGAAGTTTGGTATAGTCTGAAGTTGAGTCCCACAAAAAGTACATTCGAACTCCCTGCCTAAAATTTTTTAGGTTTCATAATGAGAAGGGAAGTGATAGAATTGGATCCTTCAAAGATCAAAGCCATTCAAGACCTACCACCGTCTAAGAGCAAGAAGGATGTAATGAGTTTTCTTGGTAGATTAAATTACATCAGCAGATTCATAGCCTAGTCTACAATAATTTGCAAGCCCATTTTCAAGTTGCTGAAAAAGGATGCTGGTACGAAATGGACAAAATAATGTCAGAAAGCTTTCAACAAGATCAAGGAGTACTTGTCGAATCTGCCAGTACTGCTTCCGCTTGAGCCCGAAAAGCCACTGCTATTATACTTATCAGTCTTGGACAATGCATTTCGATGTGTGTTGGGATAACACGATAAGACCGGGAGGAAAGAGCAGGCTATCTACTACTTGAGCAAGACGTTTACACCGTGTGAAAGATAAATACATTCTGATAGAGCGGACTTATTGCCCTTTGATTTGGATCCCGCAAAAGTTGAGGCACTACATGTTAGTATACACCACACATCTGATATTCCGGCTCGAACCGCTCAAGTTATATCTTCTAGAAGCCAATGCCTATATGAAAGCTAAATGGTAGATTCTCTACAGCGAGTTTGACATTATGTACATAAGGCAGAAGGCCATCAAAGGGAAAACTTTAGCCGACTACCTCGCAGAGAAACCAATGGACAAGTATTGCGGGCTACTCACTATATACTTTCATGATGAAGAAGTGTTGTTCTCTAGAGAAGACATCACAAAGTCATCCCAAGATAGAGAATACTCTTAGATTGAGCAACAAAATTCCAAGGGAGTGGGAAGTGGGACAGTCTTAATCTTAGAATCATGACAACATTATCTGGCATCAGCAAAGATAAGGTTCCCTTGCACCAATATTATGGCCAAGTATGAAGCATGCATCCTCGGGATTAGGGTGGCAGTCGATATGAATATTAAGGAGCGTCTGGTCATAGGAGATTCTGATCTACTGATACATCAACTTCAAGGAGAATGGACTACCAAGAATGTCAAGTTCTTCTGTACTTGCATTACATGAAAGAGATGTGTAATAAGTTCACCAAGATCAAATTCAAACACATTCCCAGGATCCACAATGATTTTTTCGACGCTCTCGCAACCTTGTCATCCATGATCCAACAACCAGATAATAATTACATTGATCCTATTGAGATAGAGCTCCAAGATCAGCATACGTACTGTTTCCATATAGATGAAGAGCCGGACGGTAAGCTGTGGTAATACGACATCGAAAGGTTTCTAGAAACAAGAGTACCCAGAGAATGCCACCAATGGTCAGAAGCGAGCGCTTAAAATGCTAGCAAATAACTTTTCCCTTAATGAGGAAGTCATGTATAGGAGGACCCCGAACTTGGGTTTGTTAAGATGTGTAGATGTTGTTAAAGCAACCAAATTTCTAGAAGAAGTACATGCAAGGACATGTGGACCTCATATGAACGACTTCACCTTAGCCAAAAAGATTTTTGAGAGCCAGATACTTTTGGATGACAATGGAAAGCGATAGCATTCTCTACATGTAGAAGTGTCACTAGTGCCAGATTCACGGGGATTTCATCTAGGTTCCACCTAATGAGCTAAATTTAATAGGTTCATCTTGGCGGTTCACTGATTGGGGCGTAGATGTAATTGGACCTATAGAACTTGCAGCATCAAATGGACACCATTTCATCTTGACTACTTCACCAAATAGGTCAAAGCTTCTACATACAAGGCTTTCACAAAGAAAGTAGTGGAAAATTTCATTTGTAAAAACATAGTCTGCCGATTTGGGATACTTGAATCAGTCATTACTGACAATGAAGCCAATCTCAATAGTGATCTCATGAGGGAGAATTGTGAGAAATTTAGAATTTTCCATCGTAATGCTATAGCCAACAGGCTGCAGATGAATGGAACAATTAAAGTAGCCAACAAAAACATCAAAAGAATCTTGGGAAAGATAGTGGATAACCATAGGCAATGGAGCGAGAAATAACCCTTCGCCTTACTAGGTTATCGGATCACCATGAGAACATCTACTAAGGAAACACCATACATGTGGGTATATGGAACTGAAGTTGTGATACCCGCAGAGGTTGAGATACCATCCTTGAGGGTAATGCAGGAAGCCAAGTTAGATGACGCAGACTGGATACTGGTCAGGCAAGAGCAGCTCATGACCGTTGATGAGAAGAGAATGGACAAGTGTGCCATGGTCAGCTGTATCAGAATAGGACGGCCAATGCATTTAACAAGAAGGTGAAACCTTGGCAATTTATACCGGGGTAGTTGATTTTGAAGAAGATATTCCCTCATCAAGAAGAAGCTAAGGGAAAGTTCGCACCAAATTTGAAGGGTCCTTATGTGGTCCAACGAGTATTATCGGGATGAACTCTGATCTTGGCAGAAATGGATGGAAGAGTCAGCATAAAGCCCATCAATTCAGATAAAATCAAGAGATATTACATTTGAAGACAATAAAGTTAGGGTTTGGTTATAACAGAACTACGCTCGGCTTGATTTCCCGCGGTGAGATACATAGGCAACAACCAATGTAGGGCCCGATCTATCACTCTCCCCCTCTTCTTCTGTAACAGAAAATCCAAATATCATTTTTGTATATATTCGAAAATATGCCACGGCATGATTTCCTTCAGCAAGAATACATAGGCAATACTCATCAGATTCAGCCATCTATTGTAACTGAACTACGTTCTGGCTTGATTCCATTTGGATAAGTAGGTAGTCTGAGCCAGACTCGGCCACTTCATTTTTAATCCCATCATGTTGCATATGTTGTAATTGAACTACATTTTGAACCGATTCCATATGGATACGTAGGCTGCCTGAGTCAGGCTCGGTCATCATCATAATTTTTTTTATCATTACCCATGAACTACGTTCAAATCTGAATTTTGTTTCAAATACGTAGGTAACCTGAAAAGGTTCGGTCATAACCCTAGGAAAACCTTTGTAATGCATTCATTTAGATTAGGACTCAATCACAACGGCAAGAAGCTACATCATCAGGTGTCGACACCCCCTTCCCCCCCTTTTCTAAAAGAAGGAAATCGGGTTTACAACATTATGGAACAAACAACTCTTATTCCCTTTTGAGAAATCGGGTTATGGAATTTGAAGAGTCGTCACCTAATGATTATAGTGCATTAGGACACTTTAAAGAGAAGAAGCGAATTTGAAAGAAAACCAGAGTTCGGGTAATGGCTTGAGATTATCTCGAGGGGAAGGTGTTAGGCACCCCTCAAGATCCACTAGTGTGGTTCCCGACCATGCTTTAATTGTGACTTTAAAAGGAAGTGAGACAAAAAAGTAAAGCTTTGCACATAAGAATCGCGAATAAGTTTCAAGTTTTGAAAAGGGTAAAGAAGACAGAAAGAGACAGTTTTTTAGAAAAAAAGAATTAATTTGAAGAACAGAATTAAAGAAGACACTGCAAATGAAAGGAAAAGAAAGGGGGTCCTAGGTTTATACAAAATATGGATCACGTCAATGCAATACCCAGCAATC
>MU685611.1:0-15642 GCA_026770625.1 Nicotiana glauca
ACAATTCGAGTGTTATTCTGGGAATCTCTGTTGATCGTTCTTCACTGGTTTTGTTCGACTGTGCTGGGTTTCCAAATTGCTTGGGTTAATTTGTTGGGTTATATTCTGGAGTTTGGTAATTGCTGTGTTGATTCATTTCTACTGCTGTTGCTATATCATTGTTGCTGTTGCTGATCTTCCTTCTTTTCCAACCCTAGACTCATCAATTTGTTACTTGAACCAAGTACACAATTATGCCCTGGAGCTGTAATTGAACTGCATGATGAAGAATTAAAATGCTGACCAGTTTTTAGTTATTCAGTTGTATTCCTGTTCTTCATTATGTAGTTTCGGATACTCAGTTCTTTGTAATTCATTTAGGAATGGGTTGTAATAAGTACTAGATCATATGAACTCGATTTAGATTAAAGTAGTAGTAGATAGTACTGTAGAAAACGTAGCTAGGTAGAGATGATCACCTAAATCTAAGATTAAAACCGGTCTAAATTTAGTTAAATCNCGTTCTTTAATCCAGTTTCAAATCTGAATCAATTAGTTGGAAAAGTATAAGTAGTTTTGAATTTCAAACTGTACTACTGTTTGTTCTTACTCAAAGTGATTAGCTATAAATTTGCCTTAAGACTCTGATATTTGACAACCTGATAACAGTAATTCAAGCATGCTTAGTTAAAAATTAGAATATTATTTTCCCCAGCTAAATAAAAGCGAAAAATATAATTCTACGATTAGTGTCTAACTAACGATATGAATAGCAGATTCTTCTAGTTGAATAATAACATCAATATAAACTATCATGTTAGAGTTCTTAATTAATTGTTAAAATCAGTAGTGATTAAATGCAAATTTGCGTTTACAAAAAAACAGTTAGTTATTAATACTGATTGCCACATATTCATATGTATTGTTATAAATGTTAGTTAGTCATTACTCTGATTTAAATATAATTTGGGCCTCAACTGGAAATCAGGCCTTGATCAAATTGAAATGGCAATTATGCCTGTAAATGGGAAAAGAAACGAGTGTTAGGTTGCAGAAACCCAGTTTCTTTTGGCTGCAAATTGCTGAGCCAATACGAGGTCCAGACCAAATAATAAAGATGGCTTGGACTCTTACACCCAGCCTTTGAAAATATTTCTGAAACAGCTATATTAGGGAAAAAAATATTAGAAACTATAGTATACAAATAAGTTTAACCTTCGAAAAAATGAAAGGGATGAGCCTCGTTACGAAAAATAAAAATACACGGGGCCCCCAAATAAGTCTCCACATAAACCCTCGATTCGGAAGGACCGTTTTTCACGGTCTCTCCCAAAGTTAATAAAGACGTAGATACGATAGGCGCGATTAATAATATTACCTTCCTAAATACGGGTGTACATTTATGTGACCCAAATCTAAAATCCCGGCAAAGTTGAAATGCATTAAAGTCACAAGCGTACTGGTACGGTGTGACTCGAAGTGCATTTTCACGACGTCGTAAATTCTTAAAAAATGACAAAGTGGGACGTTAATAGTGCATAAAAAATTAAGCATATAAAATCAGATAAAAACAAAAACAACAGTTGAGCGACCGTGCTAGATCCACGGAATCCGGGAGTGCCTAACACCTTCTCCAGGGTTAACAGAATTTCTTATCCGGATTTCTGATTTGCAGACTGTAACAGAGTCATAATTTCCTCGGTTCGGGATTACATCGGTGACTTAGGACACCATCATTTTCCCAAGTGGCGATTCTGAAATTTAATAAATAAATCCCGTTTCGACTGTCCTTTAATTGGAAAAACTTCTTCCCTTTTTATTATTATATCCCTTCCCGGGGTGTAGTATTAATAAGCGGTACATTAAGTAGTAAAAAGAAAAAGGAGGTGTGACAATGCTCTTTATATCATATAGAAGTCATAACTTAAGCATGGGAGATACAACAAAACCAAATATTCGCAATATAAGGACTAACAGTCATTCTAGACACCAATGTATAGATACTCGTCACCATGTCTATACATCGTACTCGACAATTAGCAAGTAGCAAATAAGACTCAACTCCTATTACCTCAAGCTAAGGTTAGACCAAACACTTACCTCAACTTCCACGGCCAAATCAATCCACAACAACTGTTTTTCCTATCGAATTCGGATCCAACAAATCTATAAAATAATGGCTTTATAGTATCAATATATGCTAAACAAATCAAACTCAATGCCTAATTATAGATTTCCAAGCTTTCTTCCCAAAATTCCAAAAATCGACCCCGGGCCTGCTTGCTCAAAACACGAGGTTCAGCCAAAATTCATATCACCCATTCCCCATGAGCCCGTATATATAATTTGTTTTGAAATCGGACCTCAAATTGAGGTCCAAATCCCCAATTTTAGAAAAATCTAAGTTCTACCTAAAACCCCCAATTTCACCCATGAAAATCATTGATTTTAAGTTGAAAACATGTTAAATGATGTTAATGATTGAAAGAATTGAGTAAAAATTGACTTACAAATGATTTGGAAGGAAATTTGTTCTTGAAAAATCGCCCGAGGAGTTTTGTTTTGAAAGAATGGTGAAAAATGGTTCAAATTCGACTAAGTATAAAATTTGTTGGGCCTCGGATGTGGGAATTGCGAACTGGGTTCGCATTTGTGAACCCTGCATGCTTGGGAAATGCGAGAAAATGGTTCGCATTTGCGAACACTGCCCAATCCCAGACCTTCACATTTGCGGAACTAATATCGCATTTGCGATGTTCGCATTTGCGAGAAAAAGATCGCATTTGCGATCCCAGGCATTTATGGAAGTTGCGAGCAGCCCTTCGCATTTGCGAGCTCGCATTTGCAAGCATGCGAATCCTGCAGGTCTGGCATACCAGCAACTTTCCAAGGTTAAAAATGCACTCCGACACATATCTAAAACTCACCCGAGCCCTCGGGGCTCCAACCCAAATATACACATAGCCTCAAAAACATCATACGCACTTACTCGTGCGATGAAATCGCCCAAATAACATCATATACATCGAATCAAGCCTCAAAACTCATGAGTCCTTCCAAATTTTCATCAAAACATCCAATTTCCATTTTAAGCCCGAAACATGTCAAATGACTTCCGTTTTCAACCAAACTTTACAAAATATGCTTAAACCATATATAAGACCTGTACCGGGCACCGGAACCAAAATACGGGCCCGATACCAACACGTTGTAATCGATTTTCATTTCAATTTTCCTTAATAATTTCAGAAAAACAATTTTACTCAAAAATTCATTTCTCGGGCTTGGAACCTCCGAATTAGATTCCGGGCATACACCCATGTGCCATATTTTCCTACGGAACCTCTAGGACCGTCAAATCACGGGTCCGAGTCCGTTTACCCAAAATGTTGACCAAAGTCAAAGTTATTCATTTTAATATAAAAACTTAGCATTTGTTTCACAGAATTTCATACTTTAAGCTTTCCGGCTACGCGCCCGTACTACGCATGCAAATCGAGGAAACCCTAAATGAGGATTTTCAAGGCCTCGGAGGCACAGAGTTGGATAAGAAACAGGTGATGACCCTTTGGGTCGTCACATTCTCTACCTCTAAAATAATTGTTCGTCCTCTAACGGACAAAAGAAGGAAGTACCTAAGTCGGGGAATAGATGGGGATAACGGCTCCGCACATCGGACTCGGACTCCCAGGTCGATGTCTCTAGAGGCTGACCTTTCCACTGAATACAAACAGAAGGGAAACTCTTGGTTCTCGACTAACGAACTTGCCGGTCTAGAATAGCTACCGGCTCTTCCTCATAAGACGGATCCTTGTCCAACCGGATAGTGCTGAAATCTAACACATGGGATGGATCGTCGTGATATTTCCAAAGCATAGACACATGAAACGCTGGATGCACTACTGACAAGCTAGGCAGCAATGCAAGACTATAAGCCACCTCTCCCACTCGATCAAGAATCTCAAACGAGTCAATGAACCTAGGGCTAAGCTTGCCCTTCTTCCTAAATCTCATCACACCCTTCATAGGTGACACTCGGAGCAATACCCGCTCACCAACCATAAAAGCCACATCTCAAACCTTGAGGTCTGCATAACTCATCTGCCTGGACTGAGCCGTACGAAGCCTGTCCTGAATAATCCTGACCTTGTCCAAGGCCTCCTGAACCAGATCCGTACCCAATATTCGAGCATCCCCCATCTCAAACCATCCAATCGGAGATCGACGCCGCCTACCATACAATGCCTCATAAGGAGCCATCTGGATACTCGACTGGTAGGTATTGTTGTAGCCAAACTCTACTAAAGGCAAGAACTGATCCCATGAACCTCCAAGGTCTATAACACAAGCTCGGACAATATCCTCCAATATCTGAATAGTCCGCTCAGACTGCCCGTCCATCTGGGGATGAAATGTTGTACTCAACTACACCTGGGTGCCTATCTCTCGCTGAACTGCCCCCAGAAGTGCGAGGTAAATTGCGTACCCCAGTCCGAAATGATAGATACTAGCACACCATAAAGGCGAACAATCTCCCAAATATAAATCTCAGCTAACCTCTCAGATGAATAGGAGACTGCCAGAGGAATGAAATGTACTGACTTGCTCATCCTATCAACAATGACCCAAACTATATCAAACTTCTTTTGGGTCAACGGAAGTCCAGTAACAAAATCCATGGTAATCCTCTCCCACTTCCACTCGGGAAGCTCAATCCTCTAAAATAATCCATCAAGCCTATGATGCTCATACTTAACCTGCTGACAGTTCAAACATCGAGCCACATATGCAATAATATCTTTTTTCATTTTATGCCACAAATAATGTTGCTGCAAATCCTGATACATCTTCATGGCGCCCGTATGAATAGAATACCGGGAGCTATGGGCCTCCGCTAAGAACAACTCTCGAATACCATCAACATTAGGCACACAAACTCGACCCTGCAATCCCAAAACACCATCCTCACCTAAGGTCACCTGCTTGGCACATTCTCACTGCACCGTGTCTCTAAGGACACACAAATGGGGATCATCACACTGCCGATCACGGATACGCTCCAATAATGAAGAATGAGCGACTGTGCAAGCTTACACTCGACTAGGCTTAGAAATATCCAACCTCACAAATCGATTGGCAAAAGCCTGAACATCCAAAGCAAGCGGCCTCTAACTGACCAAAATATAAGTAAGATTGCCTATACTAGCTGACTTCCTACTCAAAGCATCGGCCACCACCTTGGCCTTCCCTGCGTGATATAAGATAGTGACATCATAATCCTGCAACAACTCCAACCACCTCCTCTACCTCAAATTCAACTCAGTTTGCTTGAACAAATACTGAAGACTCTTGTGATCAGTGTACACCTCACATGTAACACCATATAGATAATGCCTCCAAATCTTTAATGCATGAACAATGGATGCCAATTCTAAATCCTGAACCAGATAATTCTTCTCGTGAATCTTCAACTGTCTCGAAGCATAGGCAATGACCTTTCTATCCTACATTAACACTATACCAAGCCCAATACGGGGAGCATCGCAATAGACTGTATAAGGCCTTGAACCTATGGGCAAAACCAATACCGGTGCCGTAGTCAGAGCTGTCTTAAGCTTCTGAAAGCTCGCCTCACACTCATCCGACCATCTGAACAAGGCACCCTTCTGGGTCATCCTGGTCATCGGGGCTGCAATAGATAAGAACCCCTCCACGAACCGACGATAGTAGCCTACCAATCCCAAGAAACTACGAATCTCTGTAGCTGATGCTGGTCTAGGCCAACTCTTGACTGCCTCAATATTTTTCAGGTCAACCTGAATACCCTTGCTGATACGACATGACCCAGGAATGCAACTGAACTCAACCAAAACTCAAACTTCAAAAAGTTTGCATATAGCTGACTATACTTCACAGTCTGAGGAACCACCCTGAGATGCTGCTCGTGCTCCTCCTGGCTATGGGAGTATAACAATATATCATCAATGAAGACTACCACGAACAAGTCCAAATAAGGCCTGACCACTCGGTTCATCAAATACATAAACGCTGCTAGGGCATTTGTCAACCCAAATAACATGACCAAGAACTCGTAATGCCCGTACCGAGTGCGGAAAGCTGTCTTAGGGACATCGGATGCCCTAATCCTCAACTGATGGTAGCTAGATATCAAGTCTATCTTTGAGAACACCTTGGCACCCTGAAGCTGGTCGAACAAATCGTCAATCCTCGGCAATGGATACTTATTCTTGATTGTAACTTTGTTCAATTATCGGTAATCAATGCACATCCTCATCGAACCATCCTTTTTCTTCATAAATAACACCGGCTCACCCCAAGGAAAAACGATGGGTCTAATGAAACCCTTCTCAAGCAAATCCTGCAACTGATCCTTTAACTATTTCAACTCTAGCGGGGCCATGCGATACGGCGGGATCAAAATGGGATGGGTGCCCGGAGCCAAATCAATGCAAAAATCAATGTCCCTATCAGGTGGAATTCCTGGCAAGTCTAAAGGAAAGACTCAGGAAACTAACGAACCACGGGCACCGAATCAATAGAGGGAACCTCAACACTGGAATCGCGCACATAAGCCAAATAAGCCAAATAAGCCAAATACCCCTTCTCGACCATATGCCGAGCCTTAACATACTAAACAACACTATGGGTGGAGTGACCTGGAGTCCCTCTCCACTCTAAACGGGGCAAGTTTGGTAAGGCTAAGGTCACAGTCTTGGCATGGCAGTCAAAGATAGCATGGTACAGGGATAACTAATCCATCCCTAATATGACATCGAAGTCGACCATATCTAAAATCAACAAGTCAACACGGGCCTCAAGACCACCAATCACCACAACACAAGAACGATGGACTCGATCGACGATGATAGAATCACCCACCAGTGTAGATACATAAACAGGAATACTCAGTGGATCACTAGGCATGACCATGTACGGTTAAAAATAAGAGGATACATACGAATACATAGACCCTAGATCAAATAACACTGAAGCATCTCTGTCATAAACCAGAATAGTACCTGTAATGACAACATCTGAAGACTCAGCCTCTAGCCTGGCTGGAAGATCATAACATCGGGGCTAGGCCCTAATACCCAGAACTGCCTCTCTAGGACAGCATGCTGCAGGCTGGCCTCCACCTCTGGTGGTCTGAGCTCCACCTCTATGACCTCTACCTCCACCTCTAGCACCTCGACCCTCGCCTCTGGCTGGCTAGGCGGCCTATGGAACATCTATTGACTGAATCATAGGACAGGGACCCTGTTGATGTGGCTGAGTACCCATCAACCTCGGGCAAGGCCTCCTGATGTGACCATACTCACCACACTCATAACATACACTTGAAAGTTGTAGTTGAGGAAACTGAGGCTGACCTTAGCGGCCTGAATAACCACCTCAGAAACTCTGAAGCAGCGGTGCACTGATGGGAGCTGGTGGTGCACTGTAAGGCTGCTGATCAGAATAGTACGTCTGAGAACCTCGACCTCCTGAAGTACCATGAGAGAGCTAGAGAGCTAACTAAAAAGGCCTAGGAGGATGGCCCCTACCATAATAATCTCTACCTCTAAATGAGGTACCACTAGATCTGCCTGAAAAACGGGGCCTCTTATCCTGCCCATGACAACCTCTCTATGAAAGAACCACCTCAACTCTGCGGGCCACATTGGCCACCTCCTGAAAACTGATCTCACTCCTAGTCTTCCTAGCTATCTGGAGACGAATCGGCTGGATCAAACCATCAATAAAGCTCTGCACCCTCTCTCTCTCGGTGGGGAGTATAACAAAAGCATGGCGAGCCAGATCAATGAACCTTGTCTCATACTAAGTAAATGTCATGGAACCCTGCTGGAGGTGCTCGAATTGCCTATGAAGAGCCTCTCTCTGAGTAACGGGGATAACCTTCTCCGAAAACAACTCTTAAAACAACTCCCAAGTCAAAGACGGCAAGCCTCCTAGTCTGGCTAAGCAATAATCTCTCCACCAAGTCTTGGCGGATCAAGATAGGCGAAAGGCGGCAAAATCGACCCCATTGGTCTCAACAATACCCATGTTCCGAAGAACCTCGTGGCAACTATATAAGAAATCCTGGGGATCCTCAGAAGAAGCACCGCTGAATGTAGTCTTGAAGAGCTTGGTGAACCTGTCCAACCTCCACAAAGCATCAGCAGACATCGTCGCTCCATCTCCGACCTGAGCCATTATACCCGACTAAACTGCCACAGCTTGCTGAACTACTGGAACATGAACCTGGGGAGCTACTTTCACCAGAGTGCGTGTAGCAGGAGTCTGAGCCCCTTATCCAGCCTGAGAAGTGGCTGGTGCTACTAGAAGCAAACCCGCTCGGGTGACACTCTCCATGAGGCCTACCAATCTGACTAGAGCATCCTGAATAACTGGGGTAGCAATAAACCCCTCTGGGACCTGAGCTGGGCCCACTAGAACTGCTGGGGCTAGAACCTCCTCCTCGAAGTCAACCTGAGGCTCCGCCACTGGTGTTGCTGCTCGGGGTTGAGCTCTGCCCCTACCTCGGCCTCTAGCACAGCCTCGGCCTTGCCCTCTGCCCCTAGTGGAAGCTACTGCTGGGGACTCGGGCTGCTAAGCGGTAGTTGAGGAAGCACGTGTTCTCGACATCTACGAAAGAATAGAGTAGAAAGGAAATCAGTGTTGAGAAACATAACCGCACGACAAGAAAGAACAAATGTGAAGTTTCCTAACTCTGTAGCCTTTGGGGGGATAAATACAGACATCTCTGTACCGATCCCTCAGACTCTATTAAGTTTGTTTGTCAACTGTGAGACCCATGAAACCTAGAGTTCTGATACCAACTTGTCACGACCCGAATTTTTCCACCCTTGGGAGTCATGATGGCACCTACTAATGTAAGCTAGGCGAGCCGAACCTTAACAAAATACTAACCTTTTTCATATTACTTCTTTTAACCAACATGAAACAACAATATAATAAAAACGAAATTTTTATAGAACTTAAGTTGAAGTCTTCAACTACTTAATCAAGCCATATCTATTACAACTTTTAAGCTTAACACCCCAAAATCTGGTGTCACAATATCATAGACCGTCTAAGAGTCACTAAATACAAAGCCTGAAGAAATACATAAAACTGTTTCTGAGCAAGGATAAGGAAACAGGAAATGGGATAGAGGGGGACGACAGGGCCTACGGACACCTGCAGGTCTACCTTGGGTCTCCGAGTGGACTGAAGGAAGCCCTCCAACTAATTTCCGATAGCTGCTCAGGGATCTTCACACACACAGTGCAGAGTGTAGTATCAACACAACCGACCACATGTGCTGGTAAGTGTCTAGCCTAACCTCGGCTAAGTAGTGACAAGGCTAGGACCAGACCAACAATTAAACCTGTACAGTTATATAATATACAGCGGAAAGTAAAGCAGAAATAAACAAGGAAAGATGGGAGGGGGAAACATGATGCGGGGTCTATCATTATTAACAGTAAATTCAGAGTAACAGTCTATGGCAGCTTAGAATTTACAGCGAACAAAAGAAACTAAAGTCCAAAATAATCACACTTGTATCAATAATTGTTGCGGTGCGCAACCCGATCCCTATATATAACAACACTGTTGCAGCGTGCAACCCGATCTACATCATTTAGCATTGTTGCAGCGTGCAACCCGATCAATATCATTTAACATTATTGTGGCGTGCAACTCGATCCATATCATCTATCATTGTTGCGGCCTGCAACCCGATCCACAAATATCATAAAATGCACGGCATCATCCTTCGTGTTTTATCACTCTTCCTCACCCAAACAACAATCATAGTTAAGGGGCAAAAAAGTAAAAAAATAATGATAGAAATCCCGGCAAGGGAATGCAATTAAACAGTTAAATCCTGGCAAGAGAACAATATCAACAATACAACAAAATGTCCCGGCGAGGGAATAAACTAATAACTCCTCCTATTTCTTTCACTTTCATCTCTTCGTTCACATTATCACTTGAGCCAATGCTCTAAAGATTTAAATATCTCATATACCATCACAAATTGTATTTCAACTCGAGCCAACACTCCAAGAAGTTCTTAGATCACAATTTCTTTCACATGCCCTTCAAATCATGTAGAAGTCATCACTTAAGCATGGGAGATACAACAAAAACAAATATTCGCAATATAAGGACTCACGGTCATGCTAGACACCAACGTATGGATACTCGTCACCATGCCTATACATCGTACTCGACAATTAGCAAGTAGCAAATAAGACTGAACTCCTATTCCCTCAAGCTAAGGTTAGACCAAACATTTACCTTAACTTCGACGGCCAAATCAATCCACAACAACCGCTTTTCCTCTCGAATTCGGCTCCAACTCAATCAAATCTATACAATAATGACTTTATAGTGTCAATATATGCTAAACAAATCAAACCCAATGCCTAATTATAGATTTCCAAGCTTTCTTCCCAAAATTCCAAAAATTGACCCTGGGCCCGCTTGGTCAAAACACGAGGTTCGGACCAAATTCATATCACCCATTCCCCCACGAGCCCGTATATATAATTTGTTTTGAAATCGAACCTCAAATTGAGTCCAAATCCCCAATTTTAGAAAAACCTAAGTTCTACCGAAAACCCCCAATTTCACCCATGAAAATCATTGATTTTAAGTTGAAAACATGTTAAATGATGTTAATGATTGAAAGAATTGAGTAAAAATCGACTTACAAATGATTTGGAAGGAAATTTGTTCTTGAAAAATCGCCCAAGGAGTTTGTGTTTTGAAAGAATGGTGAAAAATGGTTCAAATTCGACTAAGTATAAAATTTGTTGGGCCTCGGATGTGGGAATTGCGAACTGTTGGGAAATGCGAGAAAATGGTTCGCATTTGTGAACACTGCCCAATTCCCAGACCTTCACATTTGCAGAACTAATATCGCATTTTAAATGTTCGCATTTGCGAGAAAAGGATCGCATTTCTGATCCCAGGCATTTATGGAGGCTTTTTGCATTTGCGAGCAGCCCTTCGCATTTGCGAGCTTGCATTTGCGAGCATGCGAAGCCTGCCGGTTTGGGCATACCAGCAACTTTCCAAGATTAAAAATACACTCCGACACCTAACCAAAACTCACCCGAGCCCTCGAGGCTCCAAACCAAACATACACACAACCTCAAAAACATCCTACGGACTTACTCGTGCGATGAAATCGCCAAAATAACATCATATAAATCGAATCAAGCCTTAAAACTCATGATTCCTTCCAAATTTGTATAAAATGTCAAATTTCCTTTTTAAGCCCGAAACACATCAAACGACGTCCGTTTTCAACCAAACTTTAGAGAAAGTGCTTAAACCATATATAAGATATGTACCATGCGCCGAAACAAAAATACGGGCCCGATACCAACATGTTCTAATCGATTTTCATTTCAATTTTCCTTAATAATTTCAGAAAAACAATTTTACTCAAAAAATCATTTCACGGGTTTGGGACCTCAAAATTCGATTCCGGGCGTACGCCCAAGTCCCTTATTTCCCTACGGACACTCCGGGACCGTCAAATCACGGGTCCGGGTCAGTTTACCCAAAATGTTGACCGAAGTCAAATTTATTCATTTTAATATCAAAACATAGCAATTTTTTCACATAATTTCATACTTTAAGCTTTCCGGCTACGTGCCCAGACTGGGCATGCAAATCGAGGCAACCCTAAATGAGCATTTTCAAGGCCTCGGAGGCACAGAATTAGATAAGAAACAGGTGATGACCCGGGACCTCGACCCAACCTGCCAAACAATCCTAAAACATCATTTAAACTTGTTCCAACCTTCGGAACGCTCAAAAAAAATGTCAAAACACCTACTTTTCATTGGATTCAAACTTAAAAATTCCAAAAACTCTAAAAATAGACTTTCGATAAACAAGTCTACCAAACCTCGTTCGAATGACCTAAAATTTTGCACACACATCCCAAATGACATAATGGAACTACTGCAACTCTAGGAATTCCATTCTGAGCCTCGAAGAAAAAATCTCACTATCGAACTGGAATCTTAAAAAATTTAACTTTCGGCATTTCAAGCCTAAATTAGCTACAGACCTCCAAAACACAATCCGAACACGCCCCTAAGACCGAAATCAACTAACGGAGCTAACAGAACCATTGTATTTCCATTTCGAGACCATCTTCACATTGTTCTGACTACGGTCAATAGTCCAGCACTTAAGCTCTCATTTAGGGACTAAGTGGCCCAAAACTCTTCGAAACTTAAAACCGAACGTCCCGGCAAATCAGAATAACAAAAATAAACTCGGGGGAAGAAGTTAATAAGGAATCGGGGCATTAATTCTTAAGACGACCAGTTGGGTCCTCACAAATCATTTGCATCAAATCACAGCTCACCTTCAACCAGCGGAGCCCCGAAAGGTTTTCATCAACGAGCCTCTCTCATTTATTTATCTTTACTTACCATCGTCTTACAGTGCCCATGAGGGTTTTCACTTATAAGACTCTCATTTTAATACATTATCATTTTTTTGTGCAAGCAACTTGACATCATTCTATGTCATATGAAAATTGGTTCTTATTGCGCGTTTCCCTTGGTATTCTTAAAGACTAATTTGGAGGTATTTCTTTGGAAGGCTTTTGAATAGGGTTAGAAATAAAGGGTCACATTAAGGCTCAAAATACACTCAATACGATAGGGTAGTATATTTACAGCTCTTGGAATTGACTCTTCATAAAAACATAAAATTAAAAAAAATTCTGCCCCGGTTTCAAATACTAGGGAATTTTTATTTTCTTATTTGGTTAGACTAAACCCTAGTGTAGGGATGCCTATGTATCCTTTAAAGGAATCAAGTCAAGCGTAGTTCAAACTAACACGAAACTTTCATTTTTTTTCCATCATTTTTCTTTCTTTTTTCTCTCTTTTTATTTTTTTTTTTTAAAAAAAAAAAGAAATTGACCTAGCTCCTATTTTCTGGTGGCATGGAATTTTTACTCTTTTTTTTTTCTTTTGGACTTTGAATCTATAGTTGTGTCACGACCCTAACCCTGAACCCGGTGGTGATAGCGCCTCTCGTGAAGACAAGGCCAGCCAACTAAACTTAAATCACTTGTTAAAGCAGTTATACAACATAAAAGAAGTCTAAAACATGATTTAGAGATAATAAGTAGCGGAAATACAACCCGGCACTGCCCTAACCGGGGTGTCACAAGTTAAGAGCATCTAACAATACTGAATCCTCAAATATAACTACAGAGTTTTAAATACTAAACTAAGAACATAAAGGAAAAAGATTCTGAAGAGCTCCAGGCTGCGAATGCCAACAACTACCTAAAGACTCCTCGAAGATCCGCCTGAAGCTGGAATGAATAAGCACTCAATAGCGAAATCAGCTACGCCTGAATCTACACAGAGGGTGCAGGGGGTAAAGTGAGTACTCCGACTCAGTGAGTAAAACATGTAAATAACGACTGAAAGTAAGAAAATGGGCAAGGCACAAGGCATTCTATAATGAAGCAGTAAAATCATTTAAAAGCAGTAAGCTAGTGAAAAATCAAGTAAAATCCTCTTTCAACAAGTAAACAAGTAATTGACCAGTAATTAATGTATATTAAACAAATAGAAGTCCACCCCTCGGCACAGTATCAGTAAATCCACCCCTTGGGCAATATCTCATAACAATATCAGCCTGTCAGGCTCAATCTCACATCACAATGGGTACCTGCACTCACTAGAGGTGTGCAGACTCCTAGAGGGGCCCCTTATGGTGCAAGCACAATAACAAGCCATCTCGTGGTATCAAATCTAGGCCCTCAGCCTCACATCAATCAAGACACCTCGTGGTGTACATATCTCAATGTGACGACCCGGCCGGTTGTCTTAATAATTAACGCCCTGATCCCCTATTAACTACTTCCCCTAAGTTCATTTCTGCTATTATAGTTTGTCGGGACGTTCGGTGTTGGGTTTCAGAGAGTATTGGGACACTTAGTCCCTAAGTGAGAGCTTAAGTGTTGGAATATGGTCCGTAGTCATAACAATGTGAAGACAGCCTCAGAATAGAAATTTGATGGTTCCGTTAGCTCCGTTAGGTGATTTCGGGATCGGGAGAATGTTAGGAATGCATTTTGGAAATCCGTAGCTAATTTACGTTAGAATTCTGAAAGTTGCACTAGGTTCGTCATGTCATTTTGGATATGTGTGCAAAATTTCAGGTCATTCGAACGTGTTTTAGTTAGGTTTTTTATCGAAAGCGTGTTTTGATGAAATTTGAAGTTCTTAGACTTAAATCTGTGATTAATTTGGGTATCCGGTGTTGTTTAAGGTGTTTTAAGTATTGGTACAAGTTTGAATAGGGTATTAGGTGGTGTTGGTGCTTTTTGTTGAGGTCCCGGGAGGCCTCGGGGTGAATTCTGATGGTTGACGGAAGGTTTTTGAAGCTGAAGAGTTGCTAAAGATTGCTGGTACCTATCATAACCGCACCTGCGATTTGGGTTCCGCAGGTACGGTGCCGCAGAAGCAGTCGTTCCATTGCAAATGCGAATTTGGGGATCCCTCAGCTTTTCCGCAGGTGCGGAAGATTTACCGCAGATACGGTTTCGCACCTACTAGTTTGTTACCGCAGATGCGGCCCTGAGCTGACTAATGAAAATCGCAGAAGTGGCTTAAGTTCCGCAGAAGCGGGACCGCAGGTGCGGTCCCTTGAACGCAGAAGTAGAAACCACTAGAATGAAATATGAAATTCAAGGGTTTTGTTTTAAGGGTTTTGTTTCAAAAGTTAGAAAAATCAAATTGGAGCACGGGAGAGGGCGATTTTGAGAGGATTTGGAAGATGAGATCATTGGTTAACGTTTCTTTAATCCTTTCTAGCCATATACCATCAACCTATAGTTAACTTTATCATTTAAATTCTAATTGGGGATTAAAAATTGGAAAAAAATGGATGAAAATTCATAGACCAAATTATTGAGTTTTGAGTGGGTGTTTGACTTAGATTTGGGAGATTTTTATATGGTTAGACTCGTGAGAGTATGAGGGTTCTGAAAATATGAAACATTATCCGATTTCGAGATGGTGGCATAAGGGGCATTTTGGTCATTTCACCTATTTTCACGCTTTATCTTTGAATTAAATAGTAGAATCAGTTTCTTGCGATGTTATTTATGATATGTAATTGAATTGAATAGATTTGGGCCATTTGGAGTCGGATACTCGTGGCAAAGCCATGGTTTCTAGTTGATTTCGTGTTGGTTCGAGATAAGTGGCTTGTCTAACCTTGTGTGGGTGACCTTTCCCCTTAGGACATGATATTTGATATTTGAATGCCTCGTACGTGAGGTGACGAGCGCGTACTAGAGCTAATTGTTGAAAACCCAGTTTTTGTTTTACTTAAGATATTGAGACTGGGTTTCTTTCATATTTGCTTTATTTTACTTGCAACTATAACCTGTGTTAGGTTAGAAAAGCATGTTTAGTTGACTTAAAGTGCCTATTTGCTTGAGTTGCCTTGACTGTACTACGTGAAGCATGTTAGGCTAGTACTACCTGTTGCTTGTGTTTTTTGTACTTCATTTTTGAATATCTTCTGGTCGTGGTTGCGCATGTACATTGGGACTACGGATGTGGGATTTCGGTAGCCCCCCCCCCCCCC